>PVJO010009399.1:0-69803 GCA_004026905.1 Hystrix cristata
GCAAGGGACCAGGTAGGTTCAAAACAGTGGGGAGAGAGGGAAGAAAAGCAGGGAGGGGGATGTCACTGTAAAGCAAATAGCATGTGGGGTCACTTACAGGGGATAGAAGGATGGGTCTTGGAAAAAGGAAGTAAGTTGAATGTGTCTGTTTTGTTGGATGAAAGGTAGAGGGCTGGCTGTAACACGAGACTGGAGGAGTTGGGAGGCGTTGAATCAGGTTAAGGAGACTGAACTCACCCTTGAGGACTATGGGAAATAGGAACCACTGGAAGGCTTTTTTGTTTGTTTGTTTTGAGATGAGGTCTCACTATGTAGCCCAGGCCGGGCCTTGAACTCACAGTGATCCTCCTGCCTCAGTCTCCCAGATGCTGGGATTACAGGCATGCACCACCATGCCCTACAGAATTTCAGAGTACACCCTGGAAAATGACTGCCATAGTCGTCTTCGTTGCCCTACTCAAAGGAGAGAGGGATGTGAGGGAGATCTTTCAAGGCTGAATGGTAAACAGATTGGGAGGGAGCAAGATTGTAGGCAGGGACACCAGTAAGGGTGGCTGCCATAATACAGGTCAAATATGATGTGGACTGAAGTGCTATGGAGAGAATCAAAGAGAGCTGAGACATATTGAAGAGGTGGTCAGACTGGGTTTTCAAACCTGCAGCTTCAGATGACGAACGAGCGAAATTAGTAATATGTTTCTATCAAGCAACACAGGTGACGTGGAGAAATACTTCTTTCCACGGGGATTCCCCCCACCCCCTGAACTGATTGCTGGCCCTGTACAGACAGGTACCTGCAGAGACCAGCACGCCACCTCAGGACCACCGTCTGCTTCACAGCAACCTACTCTGGCACTTTCAGCCCCCTTGAAGGATGAGGCGAAACCCAGCTGGCCAATAACTAGAACTCTGAACGGGTGCAATGGTGTCACTTGTCAGGGAAGGTTTGATAAGTCTCGCGCCTCCCTTTAGGAAACACGTTCTTCTGTGATCTGTTGATTTTTCCCAGCTCGGCTGTTGCCGCCAACGGTGGCCGAGCGAGGTTGCCACTTGGAACCTGCTTTGGGAGAAGAGAGTGCTCGCCTGGTGAGAGACGCGGCCTCACTGTTTTCTGCAGCCGCTTGGCGCAGCCTCAGAAGTGGGCCGAGGTTCTCAGGGACTGGGTACCAGCAGGGCTGCTATGTTGGAAGGCTGGCGACTGGGATTCCAGCGAAGGATTTCCATCGGACTGGACATACTGCTCGCTGTGTATCTGGCCTGCGCTCGGACAGCTTGGCCTGGGCTACAGCAGACCAACGCCTGCTGGAGATGCAGTCTGGGGACCTGTAACTCTAGACCTGCCAGAGCTGCATACAGCCACAGACTCGATCTGATGCTCTATTCTTATCTCCTCGCAGACTCTGGCGGGTTCAGAGGACAGCAGGGAGTCTCACCAGCTCGGACTGGGCCCAGGCTGCTCTGGTCACTGGCTGCTGGAGCCACCCCTCAAGTCCTTTCCTGCTTCCCAGCAGTCTCCACTGTGCTAGGTACCAACAGAAGGGCGGGGTGTGGCTGAGTTCACTCCCCGCTTAGACTGCTACAGAATTTATAGAGTACACCCCTGGAAAACGACTGCCATGGTCTTATTCATTGCCCTACTCAACCAACTATCTATTGAATATCAACTATGTGCCAGGCACTTTTCTAGACTCATGGAATACGACTGTTAATAAAACAAAGATCCTTTCCCTCCAGGAGACTTCATCACAGTGGAGCGTGACAGGTAAGCAATAAATGCAATACCTTGATTCTTTTGGAGATTTTAGACTCTAAATTCAGCCTAATGTACTTGGGAGGAGGCATCATTATCTACCTATGCCACGTGTGGCAAGGGAGCAGTCAACAGACCTGACCTCCTGGGGCAGACATGCTGTTGTAGGGAAATCTGTTCATGGCCCTGGTAGAGGAAAAGCAGAGCCCCCACAAACATACAAAGTAGCGGGTGTAAGAAGGTGAATGATAAGGTAAAAAAGAACAGATAGGTTAAGAAAACATCAGGTACAGTTCCTGTTTGCAATCATTTATAAAGATTTTTTTCAGATTCCCTTCAAGTCCGGTCCAGACAAATGTGGATCTGTGTCCACACGGGCAGGGCAATCGCCTGGACCAGGAAGTGCTACTTGAAAAGGAGGCAAGGCACTGGCTGAAAGAATGGTTGTCTATTAGGCGATGAAAACCCCCTCATTTTTGCTTCTCCCATGAAAAATGTAGAGTGAGGCCTCTGGGTGGCTGGAGCTGTAACTCACCGAGGGAAGAGATGCTAGAAAATTCTCAGGTGGGTAATAAGACCAAGCCAAGGGCAGGCGTGGGTGGCAGCAGGTACGTGTCGGGCAGTGGGCGAAGTCCGGTCGGCTGGGTGGGCTCTGCAGTGCTCCACGTTTGCTCCTGACCTCTGATGTGAAGGATTTCAGGGCTTATTTCATTGTTGATGAAGCAGGAGGCAGGGGCACTTACTCACCCTCTTCCTGTGTTTGCTAATAATTATCAGCTAGTTTATAATGGGCCCTGCAATGCTCCAATTTCCTTTAATTAATTTGTTCTGTATTAATTATTGGGGCATTTTGTTTTATAAAGGTGATGACTAACCCAGCCCGGCAGGTTCAGAACTGCTCTGCTGGCATTCGACTGACGAGGGCTTGGTCTCCCGATTCAGCCCCATCTATTCAGCAGGACGCGTCATTCTCTCTTGACATCAGGCGTGGCGAGGGAGCTGGCGCTTGCCAGGAAGCCTGAGCTCCTGAGGCAGAGATCTTGTCGGAGCGCTGAGTCAGGGGGTCAGGCCCGTCCGTGACCTGCATGGACTGTGAGCAGCCCCACAGGGCTGGGAACCCACAGGAGAGCGGTTTCCAAGGTGAAGCAGTGGGTGACCTCCAAGGTCCGAGGCTCAGAGGAAGACCCTGATGCATTTTGGAATGCGACTGACACTTGTTGTGAATGTGAGGGTGTTTCCACCGGCCCTTCCTTGGTGCGCTCTGTCACTGGAGTTCTCTTTGTGCATTTCTATCTCGTAGCCACCCATTTTTCCTGGGGTCGCTGCATTTTTACCCTAGTTTGATTTCCACTGTCTGAAGTCTTATGATGTTTAGGGTGGTTGGACAGTCTGGTGTGATGGCAACGATGTGTCATGCTTTCCAACATGGAAGAGATTCTGACACAGACCTGTCTCTCACCCAGATTATTGCAGGAGCCTCCCGGCTCGTCCCCTCCTCTCCCTGTGCACAGCTTGCCTTCTGTCCAGTCTTTCCTCCAGGGTGGTGCTCCCAGAGCTCAGTCTGATTGTGTTGCTCCTTAAGTTTCTCCAGTGGAGTCCTGTCACCAGCAAAACTGTAACTCTAGCTCGGCCCATAAGTGCTCCACGGTCTTGTCCCCACCCTGCCATATCCCGGGGTCAGCTCCTGCCATTCTCGCATTGCTACTCAGTACCAGACCCATTGTGGATTTGTTTTGAACCTGCAATGATGCTTCGGCCTCCAAGTTTTGGCACAGTTTGTTTGCTCCCTGGACTCCCAGGTTCTAAACTCGCCCTCTTGCTGAGCGCCCGTGAACCTGCTCAAACGCACCTGCCTCCAAAAGCCTCCCCGACTCACACCAGGCCCAGTTAATTCCTCATCCTCCTCCCGTAGCACTCTGCATACCAGAACGAGCCCTGTGTGATAAGCATTTATTATTTGCTCCCTTGCCCATTCTGTACTTCTGGATTATGCCCTTCTCGGAGCTGGGGACTAGGCCTTTATTCAGCTCTGTAATCCTAGGCCTCGTAGAGAGCTTTGCCTACAATAGGAGACCAGTGACTACTTCTTCCAGGAATGAACGAATGAAAGCATGAATAAAGCAAGGATCTCAATCCAGCCTTTGCTCCAGTGAGAATGTATATTGTCTAAGGACAAAGTTTCTCAAGTTTTCAAAACCCGCACCCTCTTTCGAGATTAAACATAAGAATCTTTTCTAGTTCCTTAATGCTATTGAAACTTCAAAATAAATCAAATGTGGTTTTTGAGACATGCCAAAGCAGTAGGGTTTGAACCTGCTTATTCAGTCTATCTGTGCTGCAATCCTCCTCCCTGGGATTCATTGCGGAGACCAGGCCCCTGCTGTGCAATTCTAGGTCAGCTCTCTGCAAGTCACTTTGCAAAAAGTCAGTTGTTTCCTGCCACCTTGGCCATTTGGCAGCTGGCTTTCTGCAAGATGCCCCCTGGCCCATCGCAGAGGGAGAGTCCCTGGTCCATCTACATTTCCATAAGCATGATCTTGCCCGGCTTTTCCAGACCTGAAAAGTCTCCCATGTACATCGTGACACAGATTCTGAAGATGCCCTCAGAAGTACTTAAAGCCTGACTATCCAACTCCACAGACTGGAATTCGTTCCTCACAACGGCCTTCATTCCTTCATGCTGTGCTCAAAGTCGTCCCGCTCCCTTCTGCTGGAGAAGATGGAAGAAAACTAGCCTCATCTTGTGCCCGATAGATTATTGCTTCAGTGAAGGAAACCTGCAGAGTGAATTTGCTTTCATGGCTGGCTGCAGAACAACTATGTGCGTGTGTGTGGCTGCGGTTGGGTAGGAGGGATGTTCAGTCTGCCTGGCAGGGTCATTTAAGTCATCCAGATCTGTGAGGGAAGGTATGAAATGTATGAAGGAGGGCTGATCTCTGATACCAAAGTTAATTAGGAGAACCAAGAGAATATGATTTGAAATCGACATGATTGGACAATGTGCAGACTGGAAGTGGGCAGAGGCAGGTGGAGTGGCTGAGGGTGGAATTCTCAATGAGCTCAGCAGAGATGGGCTGAGTTCTCCAGAGTGAGCAGCAGAGATTCCACCTGGCAGAAGGCAGCCAAGGGTTAGGCTCAGGCGCAGACCTCCAGGTTCTGGGGACCTGGGGGAGGAAGGGGGGACAGGTGGGTCTGGGCAGATGTTCCATGCCCTTGGCAGACTTTCTTTAGACCTAGGCTTGTTCTACCCCAGGCTGAGTTTACAGGTATCATCTTGTCTCTTCCGGAGTGGATCTCATATACTGTAGTCTTTGTTTTCCAGAAAATTCTCTAGCCCAGTGCACATGTTTTTTGTCTGATCCTACCAGGATCCACCCTGCCTCCCTCCCCTGATGGCCTCTGAGGACCCTTAATCTTCTGATGATCCCGTATACCCCTTCTCTCCACCTTCCCCATCTCCTGACTTTCTCTAGGTCTCTGCCCTCAGAATGGATTAGGAGTCAAAACAAAATAGGAAGAGCCAGAACACCCCGGGTTTGGTCACTAGGATGGCCTCAGTCCGGCTGGGCCTAGATTTCCTCCTCCTGTAATGTGGGCGGCATGCTGGTTTGCCTCCCTGGAGCTGCCCAGCTAATCCTTGCTCCGAGTTCCCAGGAGCACAGTGCCCCGCAGCTCTCCAGGATGCAAATCTATAATTTTTATTTTTCGCCAAGCCTCTCACTTCAGCTCCAGTTTCATACCTCAGTCACCCTTCCCTTCCCCTCCCTTACTGCACGTACAGAACCCTCCCCTCCAGCCCAGATGCACACCTGCAGGAAAAATTGGCACCGACTCTTTCCCATCTGTCACCACTTCAAATAGCTCGAGTGTGCTGATGACAGATAGAGTAATTGCAGAGCATACGAATGACTTAATATTTGATGTTAAAATAATTTTTTAATGCCATGTATTTGTATAATTTATAGCTGGAATCTATATTTTTCTTCATGCTTTCCACTTCTCACCTGGCCGCTCCTTCATTAAGGTGTTGGGAACGCTCAGCCCATGGTTCATGTTTTGCTTAATGGGCAAACTGGGAGGAAGGAGGAACATTCTGCAATAGCAACAGTGCCTATTGATTTCCAAATCTCCGGGGCCTTGTTCAGTTCTTAGCATGTTGAGGTGCTTAAAAACATTTGATAAATGCATTATTAAATCACAGTTTGGGATTCAGCTAACAAGCATTTGTTGAATACGCCTGTGTGCCAAGCACCATCTTAGGTAGTACAATACCACAATGCACAAAACCCCAGTGCCCTCAAAGAGTTCAGCGTTTAGTAGGAAAGACAGACATTAAATGAATAGAGGCAGGGAGGGGAGGAGAGGTTTTAAGCAGAGGGTGACATGATTAGATTTTTCACAGGAAAGAATCCCGCGCTGAGACCAAAGGTGACCTGGTGGCACCCGTGAAGAGTGGGCTGGGGATATGGCCAGCAGTAGGAAGTGGAGGCTCAACCCTTAGAGCTCATCCTGGCTCAGACATCGGCACGGGGAGCAGAAAGGCCAATAGGAGAAATAGGACCACTCTCTTTTTAAATGGTTTTCAAACAACAGAGAAGATTCCCAGCAACCCTTTCCCTATTCCTTGTTACTGAAGTGCTGCGTCTCCTGCAGGTTTGTCTGAGCTTTCACATATAATGAAGGAGAGATGAAGGAACGCGGACCTCACAGGAGTATCCAGAGTGTTAGTTCCACCTTTCTGTGGTGTTTCTTCCCCTCTCCTGATCTGAGGTCCGCTCTGTGTAGGGTTTCCAAAGCTGCCATGGGTGAGCTGGAGCCAGCTGTATGCGCTTGGTGGTAGCATCACATCTCTTGGCCGCAGGGGTTATATTTACACCATGGCAAACAAAGAGATGCTGCTATAAGTCAGGCCTTTTCTTTTTCCTGGGGAGCTGGTTGCTAAACATTTACCAGCACACCACTGCCCACAACTCTCTCATGAAGCTGGTGGCTACTAGCCCAGACCCTGGAGAGAGACAGAAATGTCCCTTTTAGCATGGTGCCCAGGGGGCTGTGTGCTCACCGAAGCATGGCATTCCTCCCATCTCAGTACAGCTGGCTTGGAACTTGTCTTGGTGTTTGAAGTGGCTGGTCTTTTCCTGTCTGCTTTAGTTCTCTAGGGCATTACCAGTTCCAAAGGTAACACCAGCAAGACTGCTGTGTGTCTCCTTCTGGAGAGGGAGAGACAGCTTTCCTTTTGCACTCTGTCCCAGCTACAAGTTGGCATATTTTCCTTTCAGTGGTGAGCACCGTCTGGGGTAGCCCATTCTTACACTTAGGTTTAAGTTTTGGTTCTACTTTTGGTTCTTCTTTTGTGTGAAGCGTATATTTTGTGTACATTCTAAGGATAACACAGAAGGGTATTCCAAGGACTGAATACAGAAGCTCGTCAATGCGTGTTAGCTCCTTTTTTTTCTTCAGACATATTCCAGAGCTATGGGACTTTCAGATGTGTGAAGTCCACATGTTTACTTCAAAGAGATTATGGCGGGTTGCCTGTGAAGATACCCAATCCTAACCTCACCTGTACTGGCCCAGAAACAGGACCAAGATCTCTGTCCAAGCAACTTCATCTGCTACAAACCAAGAACAGTTGGTTATTCAATGCAAGTACCCATCTCACGGCCTCTGAAAGGTTTGGAGGCCACAGAATAGAATGGGAAGCAGAAGGTAGAATGGGAGTCGCCAAAATGCCACCAGATTAGGTTAGCAGAGCAGGTCTGAGGGAGTTGTCTTGTAGACCTCTTTTTAACCTTTGTGTAATAATAATCCAACTTTTGCAGCAGAGTCCTCTGTCTTCTCTGTCCTGCTGTCCTTCACAGGCCTCTGGTAGGCAGCAGGGAGGAGGGAGTGGAACGGGGCTTACAGTCTCAAGCAAAAGGAGGGATCTCGAACCCTAGTCATCTCTGCCTCGGGAAGGGCTGATGGTTTCTCAGGTGGGGTATGTCCACCATGTTTGTTCTCCCAAGACCATGCATATCACTTCCTAAGAGTTCTAACAGCATCACAAAGCAGTGAGTCATCAGATAATTAGGACAGGTAATGTTATTCAGCTTATTTATCACCATTTTGCCATGTAGTGGGGGTGGGCAAAGAAGGGACGGGATAAGACCTCATCACTCAGGGTTTGCAAAATATCCCACGATAGAGTTCCCTGGTCACTCTCATTCCCACATTTCTAATTCCTCACCATGTTCCTCCACACCTCCCTCCAGCAACCCTCATTTTTCATTTGTGTCATTTCACCAAGGGCTCATTCCTTGAATGTGAAGAGTGTCACCATCGGTTGGATGACAGTGGAGTGCTCTCCTAGGCAGGGCTCACAAGGGGAGCCGTGTGGGCAGGAGGATGGAATACCACTGCTTTGGAGGAGATCTTGCTTTCTGTGAAACTCTCCTATCCAATGGAGGGTTGGAATTATGGTAGCCGAGACAAAGGCATTGTAGAAAGTGTAAGACAGAGAATTCAATCCCACCACAGACATTAGGGTATGTAGGCAAGACATTGACAGAAGAAATACCAAAAGCCAACCAACAGAGGAAAATATTCCTGACCTCATTTATAATAAATATGCTAATTAAAATGAGATAACAAGAATTCCAGGAAACTGTTCTATGGCAAGACACAAGTACAAAAGCATGTATGCGCAAGAAAGTTTATTAAGTATTGTTTGTACTGGAAACAATGTAAATATACGTCAGCCCAGGAACAATTAAACACATTTTGGGACACCTATGGCATGAATAGTATAGCATCTACTAAAGCAACGACTTTAGCTCTAAGTTTCCTGAAAAGGAGAATTGTCTTGGCTACATTAAAATAACAGTGTGCAGAACACTTTGTATAAAGTGTAAGAGAATTTTAGTGTGTTTATATGTATTTGTGTGTGTGTGTGTAGGAATACATCAAATTGTGTGCTTCTGGGGAGTGAGATTAAGGAAGAGGACTGTGGGGCAGCAGGGATGACATCATGTGTGTAGCCCTCTGGGAGCTGCCTGGGGTGCTCCAGTGTGCCACTCAGGGAGTGCCGCAGGGGCCGTGTCATTCCCAGGCAGGCAGCTCGTCAGGATGTCATAGAACCTTTGACCTAGTGCAAGAGTGACACCTGTTATGGGTGCTTACCACGTGTATATGTGTGTGTGTGCGTGCACACGCGCACAGTGGTTGTTACGTGCTGGAGAAAGGATCCAAGCCCTTTTATAAGCACAGCACATGCTCTGCCACTGAGCTACATCCCCAGTGCAACTACTTGCTCAGCAAGTTGTGAATATGTGGAGAAAAAGTCACCAGAAGTCTGTGCCAGAGCAAGGTGGCGGGATCCCCACGGCGAATAGCAACAATAACCAGCAAGTATCCAGCGCTTGGGGGCAGTGCTGTCAATTCGAATCAGGCAACAGAGTGGGCCTCACCTGTCTCAGGAGCAGATGTCCTCAGCTGCAAAGAATTAGCCACAGAGCTCCACGCAGTGGCAGCCGGGAAAGGAGATTCTTAAGCCTGCGGGAGCTCCAGTGCGGACGGCCCCTTTCGAGGAGAGTGTGCCCGAGGTCCACTGTGCTTGAGGTGTGTTGCCTCCCTGTGTGGGGTCAGGGCCGGTCGGTGCAGATACACCTGGAGACGGCAGCTGCTGGACAGTGATGCCTTGACAGGGTGCCTGCCACTGAGGCTGGGCGCCAAGACCCGCCATTTTCTGCCCTCTGTTCATTGTCTCCCTGCACAGACTCGGAGGAGTCGGCAGAGTGGAAAGTCAATTAACCAAGGTGGCGTTTGTCCTCTGGTGCCTGGGCAGCCTGGCACCATGGCCACCACACCGTGGGTCCTGGCTACCCTGGACATATGGGGAAAGGGAGGTGACAGTGGTTTCTCTGTGGCTGACCCCTGCATGCTTCCCCCTTCTGTGGGAATGTTGGGCTCCTCGCCCCAGTGCAGAGAGCTCCGGGGAGGGAAACAGGAGACTGATTCTCATTGAGGTCTGGCTTGGCCTCTGCCACCTGGGTGGCCTCGGGCAGGTCATTAACTTCTCTGAGTGTCTCATTGCACCCCTGTAAAAGACGAGTGATGGGCCTGTCCACTCTACCTCACAGGGTTGCTGTAAGACAGAAGCGGTAGTCTAATGTTTACTGAGTGCTTCCAAGGTGCTAGGTAGCATGGCCCCTGTACTAGACAGCACAGTATACTTATGATTTAATTATCTGTCTCCCCCATTAGAAAGGGGGTTTTACAAAGAACTTCCTGTATGATATGTTGACTGTGTTTAGAGCAGTGTCTGGAGTATGGTAGATGACCCAAACTACTGACTTCCTGACCGAATGAATGAGTGAATGGGTATCTCATTCAGCTCTCAGTCGACCATCTTCATCTCCAAATGAAGTGACCTAACTACCATGTGCACGGCTCTGCACTCTAAATAAAATATGTACAGAACAGTGTGTAGAAGTGCAAGGGGTTATAAAAATTGCATCTGATGACCCAAACATTCATTTTTGTGTAGTCTTGAGCCTCCTTCCGCAGCTACCTCTGTTTTAGGTAGCATCATCAACCACCAGCTTCTTGCTGGTGCTCATTTCATATATGATCCATAGCCAATCTTTAATCCAAGACTGATTGAACCAGACACCAGCACATTCTCTGCCACCTTCCTCCACTGCCAGCTGGTGGGGAATGTGCTGGCGAAGCTACCACTGCATTTTATGGCCAGCCCGAGCCACATTTCACGACAGAGTGGAAGGATGTAAGAGACATGCTGATTTCTGAATTCCAAAGCCAGAGTCCTGAGGTGTCTGTTCTAAGATATATTCCCACTTCCCTCCTGTTTATCACTATTACCTGAAAATTAGTTGGAAAAGCTTAAAATGGTTTTACATAGAATGTATGCTTGCTGGTACTGTGGTTCCATCCTGTTACTCACTTCCACTTTTGTCTGGCCCTGTACCGTATCCCCATGTCCCCATCCCCCACCCCTGGCTTGACTCTGTTTCACTCTGTTGTCCTCTTTCTGTCCCTTGATTTCTTTCTGTTGCGCCCACTGTCCAGTACATAGATATCCCCACTTGGGAACCAGTGGAATTGGGGAAGGAAGAGTGGGATGGTTGATTAGGGACATGGAATTACAAATACAGAAGGGAGAAAAACCAGAGAGCATGTGGGTTCCCTCTCACCCGAATTCTGTCTGTTAAGCAGCCATTTTCCTGCTGCTCTGGAGAAAGACCTTTGGAAGATTTTCTGTTTCCTTGATGGTCAGAGGATAGGCATTCTCAAAGAATCTGAGTGGATAAGGAAGAGGTGGTTTAGAAGTAGTTTTTTGCTCTTGCTGTGGGGACAAGAGTGGCAGCCGATGTCTTCTTGGGAAGGGGGCTTCATCAGGAAAAGTCCCGAGGTAGGAAGGGGGAGCAGGGAAAGCATACACTTTGGAGTCAGCCTGGCTTTTATTCAGGTGCCACCTTTTCCTACATGTGTGGTGTTGGTCATGGTCTTGGTCACTTTCCCATCACTGGGACTCAATACCCCGCACCAACAGATTCGAGGAGGAGTGGTTTTTGTTGGCACAGGTTTTTGAGATTGTTCAACCCATTGTCAGTTGGCTCCAGGGCAGAAGTGGCCTGGTGGAAGGGCCTGCTGTGGAGGAAGGCTGCTCACCTCATGGCAGCCAGGAAGCAGAGAGAGAAGGGATGCACTTGGGAGGGAGCTAGACCTTTCCTGGTCATGGACCCCAGTGACCCACCTATTCTGATCAGGCCCCACCTCCTACTATCACATTTATCCGTGATGCCCCACAATTCAATCACCTGTCAAAAGCCTCACCTACAAGCACATGAGGCTTGGGGCGGGGGGCGTCTAGGTATAGAGCATAACAGTCACTCAACATTTCTGAGTCTCAGTTTCCCCATCTGTAGAACTGTACATTTCAAGATTGCTGTGAGGAGCAAATGAGATGGCCGATAAAGCGCCCTACAAACAAAGTGCACTCATAGAAATTGTTCTTTTCTTTTTTCTTTTTTAAATTTTTTACCAAGAACATGTATTGGTACATTGTATATATAATGTTCACATTCATCAGGTTATTTTGTACCTATACATGATGTATCTTGGTTTTCCCCCCTTTTCCCCACCCCTCCCTTCTGTTCCCCCCTTCTCTATTTACAGCAGGTTTATTTATATTTTCCCATTTTTTTCCTTTCCTCTTTCTTTCCTTTTTCCCTTCTTTTTTCTCCCCTTCCTCCTTTCTAGGTCTCCTCTCTTCTTGGAAACAACCTAAATGTCCAACAACTAATGAATGGCTAAAGAAGATGTGGTTTTTCTACATAATAGAGTACTACTTTGCCATAAAAAAGGATAAGCTAGAGACATTTGTAGGTAAATGGATGTTCCTTGAGAACATACTCTTAAACGAAATAAATCAGACACTCATTAGTACACATCGAATTGTTTCTCTGTTATGAGTAACCATAAGGGTAAATAAGGTCAGAGAGGTGTAATAGATATTATATAAAATGAAGATAATATTGAAAAGTAGAAATTGTTCTGTCAACAAAATGGAGAGAATTTTATGTACCAGGAAATAATTCACTGGAGAAGTACTTTGACCTCACTGTTGGAACAGAAGCTGAGATTTGGAGAAGGCCTGGGCATGGGCAGTGTGAGGATGACTCTGAGGCATGGGAGGGTTTGTGCATTACACTATGGAGGTGGCAGGGAGGTGGCAGGGAGGGTGGCAGAGAGGGAGCAGCGGTGGGAGGCTTCAGTTTCTCTGAATGCATGAGAAAGTTGCATGTAAGTGAGTTATGATCATCAGGGGCTGAGTGACATCTGGATTGATGTGGAGCAAAACAGAAGCAGTGTGCGTGGATGAGGTTTCTGGAGGCCGCAGAGTCACCGAGAAGTAAGCACAGGAATTCAGCAAAATCATGGGAGGGACTTTGGACTCTTACATGTTCTCAAGGAACATCCGTTTACCTACAAGGCTCAGCACAGGTCAAGAGAGTGTTCACATTCTAGGGAGTTACATCGGCCATTCCTGTAACTTCCCAGCCTCCCACTCCTTCTCCTTGACCCTCACTAGTTTGTTTTCTTCTGCCTTCTCTTTCCCCCCTCTTTAGCATCACTATTTAGTAGGGAGAGAAAAACCGGTTCAGATGAAGTGCTCTGCCCAGCCAAGGTCACATGGCATCAATGGTGACAGGTCTGGTTTTAAATTCCCTGCTGCCTGCTTCCAGACCGTGGCTGCTCCCTCTGAGCCAGACCACCTGTCCATCATGAAGTCTGTGGTCTCAGGTGACAGATGAGGAAATTAATCTCAAAGGGCTTGCACAATCTGCCCAAGGTCAGACCTGGGCTTCAGGCGGGCGCTCAGCGGGCAGGAGATGCCAACAGCAAGCCGGCCACTGGCAGGGCCTTCGGCAATGTGGGGGAGCTGTTTCCTTCAAACAAATTACTTCACTTGTCTAGGATGATCACCCCTACTAATCCTGTTTGCTAATTGTTGTAAAGTGTCCCCTCTCTGCAAGTAGATTAAGGATCATGGCAACGGAACTGGGCACAGGACCCAGGAGTCCTGCCCTTACATCCCGGCTTTGACTTCGTTGCACCTGTTTTGTTCTGTGACGCCCGGTTTCATTAGGTCACACTTCAAAGCATAATCTCACATAAAAAGGCTAAATTTAGTTTTAATAAAATAATTGCTGAGTACTAAGTCATCAGACGATCATTACCAGCTCCAATTATTGGTGACTAAGAAGGAAGGCTCTAGAAAGGGAACAAGCAGTTACGTAATTGAACTCCCATGGAGCTTTTAAAAGTTAATCCTGTGTGTGTCCAATTGCCTTCTTAGTTCAGAAGGCGCCACACCTGTATCAAATGTCCTGTCAGATGCTGTGGAAAGCCCATTGGCTACGGAGACACGGGCTGATCTCAGAATGGCTACGGGGGAGCGGGGTGGAGCAGAGCCCAGAGGAAGAGGCTGGGTGAACAGACAGGGAACTTCCTATGCCCTTTCTATCAGTATTGTACTGCCAAATTGTCACCGACGAAATTCTTTACCTAGAGCAAGAAAAACAAGGAGTGGTAAGGGAGGAGAGGGAATAAGGAGGTTATGCTCACGGCTCTCGGCTCTCTTTAGGAGCAGACCAGCTGCAGAGCGGGAAGGTACGAGTAGCCGGGCTTTAGTTTTGCCAGCGCATTTTAGATGACTGGGAGTGAGCTTCCAGAGCTTCGGGTAGCTTTTGCAGCACTAGTGCACTGGTAGGAATGGTTTTGTGATTGCCAAATGCCCACCGACCCCTGAGTGTCTCTGTCTTGAAGACAAGTTAGCCTAGGTAAGCCTGGGTTCTGGGTAGGGCGCTGCTTACATGGTTTCCCTACTCTGAGCACTAGGACATCGCTGCCCTTAATCAAGTAGCATCCACCAGTCTGACCATACCCATAGAGGTTCCTTAATATAAGACATTAAGATGGTGACAGTGGATGCGTGAAGAGTGGTTACGCCCATCCTCCATGTGGCACTGGGTAGGCAGTGGTGAGAAACGCCACAGAGCGTCTCTTTCCCACTCTGTGTTCATTGACACCACCTTGGTAGCTCGAAATTGGCTACCATGAGAGCTCAAACAATTATTTTTTCCAGCTTTGCTGAGATATAATTGGCAAATAAAATTTGTGTGTATTCAAGGTATACGATGTGGTATTTTGATACCATATACATTGTGAAATGATTACCGCAATCCAGCTTGTTAATATACCCATCAGCACAGTTTCTTTGTTTTTCTTTTGTAATGAGAATATTTAAGATCTACTTTCTTAGTAAATGTGAAGTATACAATGTATTATTAACTATAATCACTGTGCTATATTAACACAGGTCTCTAGAACGTATTCATCTTGTAATTGAAAGTTTAGTCAAATTTCCTGAGGCCCTTAGTAAACATCTTTCTACTCTAAATTTCTATGGGTTTGGCTCTCTTAGATGCTGTGGATAAGTGAGATCAGGCTTTTTTTTTTCCCCAGCATCAGATTCACTTATGTATAAGTCCTTATAGAGTTAACTATCATACATACAGATTAACAGCCAGACTAACAGACCAAGAAATGTATGAAACACATAAGACAATTATACTAATCAAGGTGCACTTTTAGATACATTGCCTATGTTAGAGTATAATAATTTTTTTCTTTTTCTTTTTGACTATTGCCTGTCTTTTAATTTGTACTTTATTTATATATTGAGTTTATCATATAAAAGAAACCATACAATATTTAAGCTTATGTGTCTGATTTACTTCACTTATCATTATGGTCTCGAGGTGCATCCATTTTCCTGCAAATGGCTCAAGTTTATCCTTCTCTATGGCAGAGTAGTACACCATCTATATAAATACCATATTTTCTTTATTTATTTATCTGCTGATGGACATAGAGGCTGCATCCAAGATTTAGCTATTACAAATTGTACTGCTATAAACATGGCTAAGCATACATTATTATGGCATGATGTCTTTAACTCTTTTGGGAAGATCCCTAGAAGGGGAATAGCTGGGCCGAATGGAATTTCATTTTCAGTTTTTTGAGGAATCTCCATGCTGATTTCCATAGCGGTTGTACCAGTTTATACTCCCACCAGCAATGAGGAAGAGTTCTTTTTCCTTGCAGGCTCCCCAGCATTTGTTGTTGGTTGGTTTCTTGATGATAGCCATTCTTCCTGGGGTGAGATGGAAGCTCAGTGTTGTTTTAATTTGAATTTCTGGAATGACTAGTGACGGCAAACATTTTTTCATGTATTTATTGGCCATTTGTACTTCTTCATCTGGGAATTGTCTATTCATTTCAGATTCCCATATTTTGATTAGGTCTTTAAAATTGGGTGTCTAAACTTTTTCAGTTCATTGAATGTTGTAGATGTTAGTCTTTTGTTTGATAAGTAGTTGGCAAAATTTTTTCCCATCCTGTAGTTTGTCTCTTCACTTTATTGGTGGCTTCCTTTGCTGTTCAGAAGCTTTTTAGTTTGATGTGATCCTATTTGTTGGTGCTTGGTATTATTTTTTGTACAACTGGAGTATTTACCTAAGCCTATGTCTTCAAGAGTCTTATCATTTTGTCTAAAATCTCTAGGTGTTTTTGTTTTAATACTTAGATCTTTGATCCATTTTGATTTTAGTTTGATACATAATGGGCAATATTGGTTTAGGTTCAATCTTCAGCATGTGGACAGCCAGTTTTCCCAACACCATTTGTGAAAGAGGCCGTCTTTTCTCCAGTGAAAGGATTTGACCCTTTTGTCAAAGATGAGCTAGCTGACTGTGCATAAGAATTTTTCTGCGTCCTCTCTGTTCTGTTTGATCTATCCTGTTGTTGTTATGTTCCATTGATTCACAAGTCTGATTTTTTTGGGGGGGTGCAATACTATGCTGTTTTTACAACTGTAACTTCATAGTACAACTTGAAGTCTGGGATCCTGATGCTTCCTGACTGGCAGGAAGATGATAAAGATCTTCTATTCCAGTTTTTGTTAGGATTTTTATCATGAATGGATTTTTGGATTTTGTCAGATGGTTTTTCTGCACCCATTGAGATGATCCTGTGATTTTTGTCCTTCCTTCTGTTTATGTGGTATATTATATTTATTGATTTGTGTATGTTGAACCATCCCTGCATCCCCGGAATGAATCCTACTTGGTCCTGGTGTATGATCTTTTTGATGCTTTGCTGTATTCTGTTTGCCAGTATCTTATTAAGGATTTTTTTCCTCTGTGTTCATTAAAGAGATTGGTCTATAGTTCTCTTTTTCAATTGGGTCCATTTCTGGTTTTGGAATCAGTGTAATGAGTGCTTCCAGGAATGACTCTATGGGTACAGCTTCCGTTTCAATTTCATGAAAGGGTTTAAGGAGTATTCCAAAGTTGTTATAGAACTCAGCAGTGAATCCTGGGGACCTGGGCTTTTCTTAGTTGGGTGTTTTATATTCTTAAATTTCATTGACCAATATTAGATTATTCAGGATTTTTATATCTTCAGGGTTCAGATTTGGTAGTTTATATCTATCTAGGAATTTATCAATTTCATCAGAATTTTCCATTTTGTTAACATACAGTTTCTCAAAGTAGTTACTGATGATATTTTGGATTTCAGCAGAAGCCATTGTGATTTTACCCTTTTTATTTCTAACTGTGTGTATTTGGATCTTTCTTTCCTTGTTTTGGTAAGATTGTCTAAGGGTTTGTGTCTTAGTTACTTTTCTTGTTGCTGAGACAAAATACCTGACACCCAAAGTTAAAGGAGGCAAGTTTATTTTGGCTCACAGTTTGTAGAGGTTTCAGTCCGTAGTCAGCTCCTCCAAGGTGGGTGGCCCGGCAGAGGGCAGCACAGAGGAGAAACAGTTCACAGAGGGCAGAAGGCAGAAGGCAGAAGGCAGAAAGAACCAAACTACATACAACAATAGCAGCATCTTTCTGCCCATTTTTTTTTTTTTTTTGTGGTGCCGGGGATCGAACTCAGGCCCTTGTGCTTGCAAGGCAAGCACTCTAATCACTGAGCTAAAGCCCCAGCCCCTTTCTGCCCATTTTATATTCTATGTGGGCTATCCAGTTTAGGATGGTGCCAAACCAGTCAGAGGACTGATTTAGTAATCACACACCCTTAATCCCAGCATCACACACTCTAGATCCAGCCACCTCTGAGAAGCCCCACCTATGACCACCTGAGGCTTTGGGGGGACATCTGGATACACGCCATAACAGGTTGACTATTTTGGTTAATCTTTCAAAGAACCAATTTTTTGAAAAAATTCTTTGTACCAATTTTAATCCCAATTTCATGAATTTCTGCTCTGATCATTATAATTTCTTTCCTCGTGCAGGCTTTGGGTTGGATTGGTCTTGTTATTCTAGGACATTGAGGTGCATTTATTTGCACTCATTCTGTGTTTCTGCTGTGGGAATTCACAGTTACAATCTTCTCTCTTAGGACTGCTCTCATAGTGTTCCGAAGGTTCCAGTATGTCATACTGGCATTATTGTTTGAATGTAGGAACTGTCTAATTTCTTCTTTGATTTCATCTGTGACACATTGATTATTCAAGAAGTTATTATTTAATTACCATGTGTTTGCACAGTTTACATGGTGTCTATTGCCATTGATTTCTACTTTCATTGCACTATGATCTGATAATATGCGTGGGGTTATATTTTACATCTACTTAAGCATGCTTTATGGGCTAGTATGTGGCATATTTTGGAGAAAGTCCCATGTGCTGCTGAGAAGAATGTTTACTCTGTTGTTGGATGGAACACTCTGTAGATAATCTATTAAGTTTATTTGTTGGAAGGTTTTGTTCAACTCAGATATTTCTTTGTTGATTTTTAAAATCTAGTTGATCTGTCCATTTGTGACAGTGGGGTATTGAGGTCTCCCATTATAGCTGTACTGGTGTTTATTGGATTTTTCATACCCATCAGTGTTTATGAAGCTGGGTGGACTGGTACTTGGCATATATGTTTATACTTGTTATAGCTTCCTTTGAATTGTTCCCTTAATCAATATGAGGTGACTTTGTCTCTTCTGATTAGTCTTAGTTTGAAATCCACTTTGTCTGAAATTAGGATAGGTACTCCTGCTTTTCTCTAGGTTCCTGTTGCATAGAATATTGTTTTCCATTCTTAGATTTTTAATCTGTGCATTGCTTTTTGAATTAAATGTGTTTCTCATATATTGCATATTGTTTGGTTTTGTTTCTTGGTCCATTCTACCAATCTGTCATCCTTGGGTGGGAGGTGCTGCTGGGGATGGAACTCAGAGCCTTGGGCTTGCTAGGTAAGCGCTCTGCCACTGAGCTAGATCCCCAACCCCGAATATGGATTTTTTTTTTATTTTAAACCAAGAACATGTATTGGTACATTTTACATACAATGGTCACATTCATCACATTTATTTTGTACCTGTACATGATGCATCTTGGTTCTCCTCTCTCTTCCCCATCCCTCCCCTCTGTTCCCTCCCTCCCTATTTACAGCAGGTTTATTCATAATTTTCCATATTTTCCCTTTCCCTTTTCTTGCCTTTGTTGCCTTTCTGCTTTTCCCCCTTCTTTTTTTCTAGTACTCCTCTCCTTTGTATATTATCTTCCTTTTATATAATATCTATTACACTTCTTTGTCCTTATTTACAGTTATGGTTTCTCATATCAGAGAAACAATTCGATGTGTACTCACGAGTGTCTGATTTATTTCACTTAAAGGTATGTTCTCGAGGAACCCATTTACATACGAATGACTCCAGTTTATCCTTTTTTATGGCACCGCAGTACTCCATTGTGTAGAAAGACCACATTTTCTTTAGCCATTCATTGGTTGTTGGGCATTTAGGTTGTTTCCAAGACTTAGCTATTACAAATTGTGTTGCTATGAACATGGTTGTGCATACATCCCTGTGGTATGACGATTTTAACTCTTCTGGGAAGATCCCCAGAAGGGGAATAGCTGGGTCAAATGGAACCTCCAGTTGTAGTTTTTTGAGGAATCTCCATATTGATTTCCACAGTGGCTGGACCAGTCTACATTCCCATCAATAGTGGAGGAGAGTTCCTCTTTCCCCACAGCCCCTCCCGCATTTGTTATTGGTCAATTTTTCCATATACGCTGTTCTTTCTGGAGTGAGGTGGAATCTTAACGTTGTTTTGATTTGCATTTTTTGGATGATTAGTGATGTTGAAAATTTTTTTCATATACTTATTTCCCATTTTTATTTCTTCATCTGAGAAATGTTTATTCATTTCAGTTGCCCATTTTTGGATTGGGTCTTTAAATTTGAGAGGTTTAATTTTTTTGAGTTCTTTGTATATTCTAGATGTTAGACCTTTGTCTGATGGATAGCTAGCAAAAATTTTTTCCTAGTCTCTGGGTTTTCTCCCTGCTCTACATCCTCACTGGAAGAAAGATAGCCTATTTAACAAATGGTGCTGGAAAAATTGGCTTACCACATGTCGAAAACTAAAACTAGATACATGTCTCTCACCATGTACTAAACTCAAATCGAAGTGGATCAAAGATCTAAACATTAAAACAGAAAGACTGAATTTACTGGAGAATAGAATAGGAAGACATAGGGGTAGGGAAAAAATTTATGAACAGAACCCAGACTGCATGGGAAACAATACAAAGAATCAGTGCTTGGGACCACATGCTATTAAAAAGCTTTTGCACAGCAAAAGAAATCACTGAATATGAATTTTGACTGGAGAATTGAGACTATTCACATTGAGACTTATTACTGAGAAGTATTGACTTTTTCCTGTGGTTGTATTATTGTCTTGTTCCTGATTTCCTTATTTTTTCCTTTTGCTTAGCTGCTCAGCCCCACCATGTGTGTTCATTCATTTTGACTTATTGGCATAGTTGGCTTCATTATCTCTTTCTGGGATATTCTTGAGAATTTTTTGTAGCATCAGTTTGGTGGTCATAAGTTTCTTGAGGTGTTAGTTTCATTGTCTTGGAAATAATTTGTATAATTCAGCCAATTGGAAGGAAAGTTTTTTAGGCTACATAAGCCAGGGTTGGAAGTTGTTATGTTTCAGGGCTTTAAACACTTTATTCCAACCCCCCTGGCCTTTGAGGTTTGTGTAAAGAAGTGTTCTGTAATTCTGATGGGTTTAGTTTTACTTGTGACTCATTGTGTTTCCCTAACAGCTTTTAAAATTTTGTGTCTGTGATGGAATTCTGATATTTTGAGTATAGTGTGGTGTGGAGAGACTCTTTTGGTTGTGGCTATTTGGGGTTTATATGTCTCACTTACCTGTATGTTTATTTCTTTCCCTATATTTGAGAAGTTTTCTGCAATTATTTCTGTGAACAGGTTTTTTTATGCCACTTGTGCTGTCTTCTGATTTTTCACTTATTCCAATCAGAAATCCATGAAATTAAAAAACATATTGAAAACATGGGTAGTAGAAACAACCTAAGTGGGGACAGGGTATCACAACTAGAAGACAATGATGCCTTCAAAGAACAAGTACTAAAGACAACTTAAAAGCAAGAAGAGAATGTAAAAAGTGGATCCAACATCTTCTAGATGATGCAAAGAATGGTTGTTGCCCATTTCCCCGACAACAATTGGATGGTTGTCTCAGAAGGGGGAATGTAGGTGATACAGGGGGGGAAAAATGTAACTCTCAACCTGCTAGATGTCAGTTACTCTGAATTCATGTTCCCCGAAGTTGAAGAATGAATTCTAAGGAACAAAGGAGGTTAAGAGTAGGAAATTTATTGAGAGAGAGAAAGAGAGATCCTGAGAGACAGGAGGGGACCCAAGTGGGTTGCCAATGAGCTCACTTTTCAGGGGAAGTTTTATAGAGCAAAATCGTGAGGTGGGTACAATGTGTGTCAAAAAATGATTAACTAATCATATTACAAGTGTAGTCACTTAGGTAATATTGATCCAATGGGGAAGAAGGTCACATAGAAAATGAACATTGAAAGAATAAAGACATTCCAGGGTGGGGTGGATCTGGAGGTCTTGGTCGCCCACCTGGATGACCTAGACTTTATTAGATCAGATGAGTGTAATCTTTAGTTCACTGTTTATCCCTCGACCTTATTTTGAGTCCTGACCTTCAATGGATGCACCTCCAGCCATAGTTGTGTATTCTCCTCTTGTGTATTGATTCCATTGAGGGCCCAGCCCTGTCTGACTGCCTGTAATATTTCTACCATATTTAGCTGTCTATAGTATAGGTACAGGGGTTCCCATAGGCAGGGAAAAGGTAGGGTGAAGGCCTCACTGAACATTATTAAAAATTAATAGACAATTTTGACCTCTACTGCCAGACTTTGAAAGGCACAGACAGCTATAATCCAATAGTTAGAAACATAAAGGCAGCTAGATTCCAACAATGAAAGAGACGAAGGCAAAGGAACTAATTCAGGGAAGGTCCCAGGTAGTGATTAACATAAAAATCACAAACTTCCCCTTTATTTAATCCTTATATCTAAATAACCTGTCCCTGAAGACCCCACCCATAATCTTACTCTTTACCAAAAGGCAAGGAAAGTTCATGCATGCCTAAGAGAAATGTGAGAAAAAGGTGACAGACAAGCCCAAGAGTCAATCAAATTCCAAGGGCCAACACAAGGAAAAGTCTACTAAAAAGGAAATACAGAGAAGGGTCCACAAGTATTTCACTTTTGAATACTCCTTACTCTTTGAGTAGCTATCTTTCATCTCTCTTTTCCCCCTTTTCTGTCATTTTTGAATAAATTTTCTTCTCTTGGTTTAAAAAAAAAGACTAACCGAAGAATACAATAAAACCTTAGATTATTAGTAACTTGTTTGGCGAGTATTCCACAAGATAAGCAAATGTTTCTAAAAAATTTTAACATGATAAATAAGTGACATCTTGCAATAGGAGTAGTATGTGATCCCAAAGGTCACATGATCACAACTGAGGTAATGGTTCCTTTCTCTCTCTCTGTGGGATTGTGGGTGATTGTCTCTCAACAGCAAGAAATTATGGAGGAGGTCTCATCTGCAGAGTAAAAGAGGAAAAGGTGGAGGAATCCTTCACTTCAAATGAGATTAGGAAGCTGTGTAAAATGTGGGAAACAGTGCAAAATTTTGTAGAAAGGCACCACCCAAATAAAGCTGTAGTAATGTGGGCAATGAATCTGTTTAATGACAATGCAATGTCACATTTCTGCAAAATCCTCAAAAGGAGGCAAAACCAGTGTGATTGAATAGGTTCCTTATTAAAGTTGCACAGAAAGAAAAAGATTCCATTGAGCCATTAGTTCAGTTAGAAACAAAGGAGCTGAATGAACCATTCCCTTCCCCAAAAGTTTAACTATAAATATAAACATTTTAAGGATTAGCTACACTCCCACCTTCTTGGGGAAGTGCAAAACATAATAACAAAAATATCGCCCCACTCTAGGGGGCAGGATTCTGACGCCAGTGAGAGACTCAGTGAGAGGCACCCAGAAGTCAGAGGTGGCTGCCCTTTAAATTCAAGGAGTCTGAGTTAGCAGGCACATCATTCCCTTTTTGCTTTTCACTCGTGTACATCTTTTGGCCCTTTCGCCTTTTGCTCCTACCCTTTTTGCCCTTCCTTGCCCTTTTCCCTTTCTCTCATCCCTGCTGCTGCCTTCCCAGAGATCTCCAATAAATGCAGCTACAGAATACCTACCACAGAGTGTACACTTGGAATTCTTTCCTCATCATACACAAGAACCTGCACTATTTCTGGCCCACTCAACTGTAACAAAATTGCTGGTTCCTCTTTGCTCTGTTTTCTAACCTCTTCTGTTATCATTTTGAGTAATTCAGGTATGTGGCTTATGATATTCTGCCTCTCAGTGCCCCTTAGATTGACTTCAGTGGACCTGAGGATTTTGTGGGGCAATCTGTTGCCTTTTCTGCTCATATTTCTATTGTTTTGTTTGTTCATTTTGATTTGCTCCGATCAAAGGTTTGTGGATGTTTATAGTCTTTTGACTGTTGCTAGTAGAGAGATCTCTTTAGTGGCTTTTTAGTGATGATCTTTGGGAGTGGCTAACTATAATCCTTTGTCACAGCCCCAAGATCTCCCATATTTTGGGAGTGGAGAATACAGTGTAGGTAGCCCAACAACTATGTTCTCTAGGAATGCACTCAGTGTTGTTATAATGTCACAAGGTAATGAGTGTTGGCTTACAGAGAAATAGCAACAATTATGTGTCCCTGTTAATATCAAGCAAATTGGCTGCAGTATTATCATCCAAGACAAAGTGGATATTAACATACCATAAGAACCAATTATGTACCACCCTTAATCCTAAAGAAGAAATCTGTAATTATGGAGTAAACATTAAGACAAGCAGGTAATGATTTACAGCTAATATGTACTAAATATGACAGCTATATTTCCACTAATGGTAGAGAAGAATTCAACAGTAATTTTACAGAGTTAACTATCAAAAGATTAACAAAGCCTTATGGTTATACTCTCAAAAATGTAAGATTCGTGAATGGGAGAATATAAGAAGAAAATTTTGAAATCTTAAACTCAATGATATGAGAAGGTAGAAACAGAAGTGGTACAAAGGGTCCTGTTGTGGAGTAGTAGGACGTTTACAGAATTAGGTAAAGGCAAGAGAAAAAACAGACAAGAAATAGAAGATAAAAAAGAGAGAGAAAAGAAATTATATAGAGTAAAAATAAGAGAGAAAAAATTGAAGGGAGAAAAATTAAAAGGGAGAAGAAAAAAAGAAAGAAAAGAAGAAAAAGAGATAAAAGAGATAAGAAACCAGAAAGAAGGACAAAGAAAACTTCCCCAAACCCCAATATAGTGGTGAAGAAAAAAGGAGGAAAGGAAAGAAGAGAAAAAGAATAAAACAAAAACAAAACACTAAAAACAGTACATCCACAAACACAAACAAAACAAAAACAAAAAACTCAAAACAAAAGCCAGAAAGAAAAAAAAAAAAAGAAATTTCTTGATGATTTTCTTCTGGGATATATACAATTTTGGGGCAGTGTCTAAATCAGGATGTGTCCCTGCCCACACTGATAAAAAAGACAGTCAGACTCAAGGTCCAGGCTCAGTGAAGGCCCTGGCAGGCAGTAGGATTAAGGCAAAGGCACCAATTCTACAACTTTCAAATCCAGGCTGAGCCTGGCCTCTGGCTGTGGGGGCAGGGCCTGTGTCTTTTACCTTAAACCTCTTGGGGGGTCTCTTGCCAGCCTGACTGTAGCTCCCTGACTGTAGCTGTGTGCCATGGAAGTCTCTCACCCTGTCACTGTGGGAATGTGACATTAAGAGCCCTGAAGTGAAGCCATCCCATGGCTGCTCTGAGTACCAGGTTTAGACAATCAACCACTCCCTGGAATGGCATCTGACCAAGCACTTTCTCCAGGGGGTATGACAGGCACTTGCGCTGGACACACTCACCAGCTATTGCAGCTCACAGGATCACCCGGTCCATTCCTCCAGTGCATTTCTCACTGAAGCCTTCTAGAATACCCTCATTTTGTTATCGGATGGGTTCTGATATTGCTGGGTTCTTTCCCTCCTCAAGCAAAGAATTGAATGAGGGGGACAAAAAGTAGTTCTAAAGTTTTATTTAAAGTATGGAGAAAAAGAAGAAAAGGAAAGTTGAGCATAACAATTGATACAGCAAAATGGGTACCAGGCCTAAAAGGCACGGCAGGGGTTACCACGAGACAGGCATGGTAGCAGCGGTGCTGGGGACACAGCCATCGTCTTCCATGGGAGAGAAAAGGAGAGCTCCTTCCTGGTGGCGTGGTAGAGGAAAAACGGCCTTGCTTCAGGTGTTGCTACTATTTATCAAATGGAGTTCCCATGGAATCTCAGGAGAACTTCCTGCAGTCCACGTGCGGGCTGGTGCTTGAAAATCACGCCTCAGGCTGTTGTCACTTCCAGGCCACTCCCCCAGGTCACCTTCCCTTGCCAGCCAGCATTAGCCACACCCTAATCCTATTTCAATTTCACTTTGTCTCTGTAGATTTGGTCTTCCTTTTTCATAAGCCACAAGCCAGGAGCTAGGGTGAAAGTGCAGATTGTTCTCTCCCTTTTCTATGTTGTGTTCTGTATTTTCAATTTCCCTGTAGGTTTTAATTTTCCTGTCAGATCCTTCCTTGTTCTGGGGGATCTATTTCCCTATTTTTTTTTCCTTCCCTAAGTTGTTATTTTCATGTGCCTGAATTCCAAATCTCAGAGATGCTAAGTTGTTGTTGCTTACCATTCCACCATTTTCCTGGGGGTCCTGAGATCTTTCTTGTCTTTCTTTGGCTGTCTTAGTTTTCTTAGAATAATGTTCTCTAGATTCATTCATAGGGTCTCAAATGGCATGATTTCCTTTATTTTTTAATCTACTCATCCATTATTGGACACTTCGGTTGTTTCCATGTTGTGGCTGTTGTGAATAATGCTGCAGTGAAACATGAGAGTGCAGATATTTCTTTGAAATTGTGATTTTATTCACTTTGGATTTATTATAAATATACATTCAGAAGTGATACTGCTGGATCTTATGGTAGCTTTATTTTTAAGTTTTTGAGAAAACCCCAGAATAGTTGTAACCATTTACCTCTCTTTGGTGGAAGCATTTAGCCTGTGAAAGTTGGCAGTGGGATCAGGGCTTGCTTTCTGTGGGAGAGCAAATTTAAACTATTTATCAGCAAACCAACAATGAGATTCCACTGCCTATCTGTGAGAATGGCTAAAATCCAAAACTGGCAATGCCAAATGCTGACGAGGAGATGGAGCAAAAGAAATCTTATTCATACAAGATGAGAAAACAAATGACACAGCCACATTGAAAGGCAGTTGGTCCATTTCTCACAAAACTGAATATACTCTTACTTCATGCTCCAGCAAGAGCACTCCCTGGTATTTACCCAAAGGATCTGAAAACTTATGTCTGCACAAATTTGCAAGTGAATGTTTATGGCAGCTTTATTTACAGTTGCCAAAGATTACAAGTGATCAAAAATGTTCTTCAGTAGATAAATAGGCAAACAATTGTGGTTAAGACATAAAATGGAATATTGTTCAGTGGTAAAAAGAAATAAACTATCAATCTGAGAAAAGATGTACAGGAAACTTAAATGCACATTGCAAGTGAAAGAAGCCAGTGTGAAACAGCTACATACTGTGTGATTTCAAATATATAGCATTCTGGAAAAAGCAAAAATTTTGGAAAGTATGAACATCAATAGTTGTACTAATTTAAATTCCCAACAACAATGTAGAATAGCTTTTCCTCCCTACGTCTTCACCTATACTGGTATGGTTTTTGTGTTCTTGATGATAGCTATTTTAACAAGTAGTTTTGATTTGTATTTCTTTAATGACTAATGATGATGGACCTTTTTTATGTACTTGGCCATTTGTACTTCTTTTGAGAAGTGTCTATTTAACTCATTTGTTCATTTTTTGAGTCATTTTTTTTTGAGGTTAACGTTTTTGAGTTCTTTACATATTTTAGATACTAGTCCTCCACCAGAACAGTAGCTAGGAAAATATTTTCCAATTCTGTAGGTTGTTTTTTCACACTGTTAATTGTTTCCTTTTCTGTCCAGAAGCTTTTAAATTTGATGTAATCCCATTTATTGATTCTTGATATTATTTTGTGCATTAATAGAGTTCTGTTTAAGGAGTTCTAATCTGTATCCACAAAACTTCCAGCAGTTTCAAAGTTTCTGTTTTTATATTTAAGTCTTTGATCAATTTTGATTTTATTTTAGTACATGGTGAGACATAGTGATCTAGTTTCAATCTTCTGCATGTGGATAACCAGTTTTCCTAGTATCATATATTGAAGAAGTTTTCTTTTCTCCAAAATATATTTTTGGCCCCTTTCCTAGGCTGAAGTTTCATAGGCTTTTTTCTTCTGTTCTATTCCATTAGTGACATGTACAACCACTATAGAAATCAGTATGAATGTTCCTCAAAAAGCTAAAAATAGAAATTCCACCCAGCCATACCTCTTCTGGCTATATTTCTGAAAGAATCGAAGGCATCATACTACAGTGATACATGCATAGTCATGTATATAGTAGCACAATTCATTAATAGCTAAACTCTGGAAACAGCCTAGGTGCCTATCAAAAGACAAATGTATATATGTATCATGTATAATACATATATATTATATGTATCATCATGAAGAAAAATGAAATCATATTATTTGCTAGAAAATGAATGGAACTTGAGACTATAATGTCAAGTAAAATAAGTCAGACACAGAAAGTTAAATATTGCATAGTTTCTCTTGTGTGAGAAACCTAAAACACAAATACATAAATGAGTAGAATAAAGATGAGATGAAGAAACATCACCTTATCTGAACCTCTCTTTCCTCTTCTTACTGTATCATTGACAGGAACTTCCCTAGTCCCTTTCAAATATTAAAAATGTTAGCTTGGAGCGTTACAGAGTCAAGCGAATGTTTTTGTTTGCCAGTCTCTGACCTGATCTAGGGCTTGTCCTCTCCCTCAGGCTGGAGAGCCACAGTGAGGAAGGAGGGATATGTGTGGATTCCTCACTCTCTCATCCCTTTCCCTTCCCCTTTTCCTTCTCTACCCAGGATTCTGCTTTGGCTTCTCTGGGGCTGGAGAAGAGGAACAAGAATGGTAAGGATTAATTGCAATCCAGCTTTGTGGTCTCTGCTTAGCCTTCTGCGCTGAGTTCCTGGGTCCAGAGCCTCCCTGTGTCTGACCGTTAAAGAAAACAAAAACAAATTATAGTCATCATCAAATTATTTTATTATTTGTACTTCAGTTGGGTGATTTGACCACATTTACAGCTTCTTATACACCATTTATCTGTTACTGACCACGTTTTTATGGTCGTGTAAAATAACTGACACTTGACTCAGAACAGTGTGACTGAATTAAATGTTTCACTGTGACTCAGGCAATGTGATGGATTCTGAGCTTACCAGTGTGAGTGATTTATGGGTCCTGCTACACAGGAGGGAGCCGACAATCTTGTTATAACACATTAAGTTCTTATTCATTCCACATTTATTTACTGAACTCATTCTTCCAGGATCCACAGATAAAAAAAAAAAAGAGACCATTTTGCTCTGACAATGCATATACTGTATATTAAGCTAGGTGGGTATGAAGAAAAGAATTGTATGAACGATCATCACAAGTGCCTGGTCCCTGCCCTGGCTCCCAACAGTCTTTCCCACAGCGCATAGCGCCTGTTGTTCCTTGGTCCTGAGGCTAGAGGTCACTTCCTCAGACTCACGTGAATACACGGTGTGTGTTCCAGGCCTGGCCTTCTTCCTCTCTGCAGCCAGGGAACTGGCCAGACTCTCTCTTGTCTTCGGGTTTTCTCTGAGTGTTTTTGTGGTTTAGGGGTAGGTTGAGGTACCTCCTGCATCCATGAGCAGTTCACCAGAACGCCGGGATAATTTGCTTTGCTGAATCCTTCTTCCAGTCTCTGCCTGTCAATCTTCAAGCCTCTCCTTGTATATCCTCCACTGGGTAATGAGCTAAAGGCCACTTCGTTGATATTTGGGTCACACTCAGAAAACTCTCCATCAGTGTCTCTTCAAAAGGTGGAGCTTCTGACAACCCCCTATCCCACAGCTTTGGGTTTAGTGGGCCCAGAGAGGAAAAAGAAAGTCCCAACATTGAGAAGTTGGCCTGGCACTCACAGCTTGGCTGCTACTCTTCTCCTGGACAAACACAACTGCACAGAGACAAAGAGACAAAGCAAGACCACTTCTTCAGCCTACTCTGGATGTTTCTTGCTGGCCTGACCTTCGCACCCTGACCCTGGATGTCTCCCATGGCTGTGCCTCACCCAGTCACTGAGAGCCCTCAGAGGAATCCAACGCGGGGCTGCTCTGAGTCCTGGGTGCAGCTGGCCCCTCCCTAAAATGGCATCTGGCCAAGTGCTCACTCTAGGGGCCAAGCACTCTCACCAGCTGTTGTAGTTTACAGCATCCACCACTCTCTTCCACTGGTGGGCTTCTCTGTGGAGGCCTCTGGAGTCACCACCCTCACTGTGCCTCTGTAGATTAAAGCCTCTCTCACACAGATGAGCCAGGGGTCAGGGAGAAAGTGCAGTCTGTCACCCCCTTTTTCTGCATTGAGATCTGTCTCTTCACTTTCCCTGTGGGCTCCAATTCTCCCTTCAGATCCTTCCTGGGTCCTCCCTCCTTCTTCTCCAAGGTGTTATATTCCAGTGTCTGGATTCTGAATCTCTGAGAGGCTGATTTGCTGCTGTTTACCTCTTTGCTTCCTGGCTGCCATAAGGTGAGCAGCATTCCTCTGCTGTTCCCTCTGCATTGTGTTCTGTCTCAAGGCTCGGAAATAACAGAGCCAAGTAACCATGGACTGAAACCTCTGGAACCACAAGTCTAAATAAACCTTTAACCTTTCAATTGTTTTTCTCAGGTGCTTGGTTATAGTGACATAAAGCTGACTAATACAGATTGTGTTATAACTGCAGAGAAAACTTGGGAGCAGGAATGCTCCCTCAACAGTAAGCAGACAGTACCCAGATCTAAGTTTCTTTTTATTTTTAATTTTAATTTCTATTAGTACATATTTGTGTACTAATGTACACAAAATGATTACATTCATCATGGGGAGTTGTTACATGTGTACAACACATAACACATCTTAATTCTTTTTATTTTCCCTTCCCTCCCTTTCTGCTCCCATCTCTTGATCCTCTTCACATTTGCAAAATACCCATATCCCTGTTTCCTATTTTTGATCTTTTATTTTACTCTTTATTTATATCTTGGGTTTCTTGTATAAGAGACACTATGTGATTTTTAAGCTTGTTTGTCTGATTTATTTCATGTAAAATTACAGTCTCAAGGTGCAGCCATTTTCCTACAAATTCAGAACTTAGTTTTCAAATTCTCTTCTCCACTACCAGCAGACAGGATTCCTTGGAGAAATGGCTGGCTCATGGGTGTGGCTGGGAAAGTACAGAAAAAGCCTGGAATATTGTGTAGTCCTGGAAAATCAGGAAGTATTCAAAGAATGATGGAGATATGTCAAAAGGACACAGGTGCCAGCTCAAAGCGGCTCTCAGTACTCAAATCTGCTGTGAATTGACCACAAAGTCAAAAATGTTAATAAAGGACTCTGTCTCACTGAACCAAATAGGATTCATGAATCTGTGCTGATATAAATATAAATAAATATGTGAATGAAGAAAGAGGAAACCTTTTCCTCACTATAGAACGCCAACTAACATACTTAGAAAGAATGACAGAATTAGAAAATCACCATTTGTCCAACGTTATTGGTGTTCATTCTGGCAAGAATCATCAAGGATGTTAGGGCTAGTGGGTGAAATTTTGATGAGGATTGGCATACAGTTGTGGGAATTCCCCATTGCCATAGGCACTATCTCCAGAAGGATGTGGCCATGATTTACGAGATTATTAAAGCTAGTCTGCACAGGTAAACAAGCACTCAGTGTGCAGGTCTTTGCCTTTCAAAGCCATACAAGTTCATATTGATTGTTCTTTGTATTTATAAATTTCTTGGTGATATTTTAAAATTTAACTCTCGTGTCAGCTACAGTATGTTGGAATTTGCTAAGACCTAACAGTCTTCCTGTAGGTGAGGCAGTAAAAAGAGGCATCCTGGCTAGTTCTTATGCTGACTTGAGGCCATTACCTTGTGTCCAGGATGTTCTCGATCCACACGGCTCTCCCAGAATCCATTGCTGCTGAAGATCTTCCCTGTTACAGTTGAGGGAGAGGTGACCTCATCCTTGACCTTTCCTTAAGTTTCTGATTGGTTAGCTCCAGGCCACTGGAACTGAACATAAGCCAGATGGCCAGTGGCTGGGCTGTCTCCCAAATCATCTGCATGAAATGACCATCTCCCATCCTCAGTGCCTGCCTCTCCCCCACCTACACATGCCTATTCTCCAGTGCTGCCCTGTGGTTACATTTCCTACCTCTCTTCCAGGAATAGTAATGACATTCTGGTTCCTAAACCACGTTTTAGGTTGGACCATGCCTCGTGTGTGCTCTGTTCGGCCCAGCTTCACAGACACTGGCACGGCCCAGACTTTTCAGACACACTAGATTTTGTAAATGGATAAGGCTTGGGAGATCATTTTGGTCCTGTGTCCAGATCCTGTTGGTGAGGTGGTATTTCATGATGATGCTGGGACTAGAACTCCCTCACCAGTCTTCACTTCACTCCATCTCACCATCCTCTCCTAGTGCGATCATTCCATCCCAGGGTGCCCTGGCCTATTGCTTATTTTATATGGAGGTAAATTATTTTCATTCCCACTTTTAGAGGACTTGCTCTCTATAGTCTGGGATCTATAAATGCTAATGATGGATGCCAACATAGCAAATCTCCTGTCAAAAATCTCCCTTAATGAGTATAAGAAGGTGATGAGGGGGCCGGACAGGAGGGGAGCCCAGTGCCTTGGGGCTGGGGAATAACCCCTTTATTGATGTGTGGTGATCTGAGCCAGGAGAGATGAATTGGGGGATTGTGCATCTCCCTGGCTACCAACCCCTCTCTCTCCCTCCTCCTCAGCACCGTCTCCCTATAAAAAGTGATTTAGGATAATTGCTGGAAAACAGCCTGTATGTACTTGGGGAAAGAAAATTTTCATGACATAATGATTTTGGATACAAGCCCACTAAGCTGGTGCCCTGTGGCTGTTTTTCCATCAAGGTGTTTCACAATGTGTGATCTCCTCTTTGGGAGAAAGACAGAAACTCAGTCATGGGGCCTGAGAGGGGAGACAGTAAGAGCGGACGCTGTTCTCTTTCAGCACCTGGTTGCCGGTTCTCCCTTCGTCCAGGAGCTCTTTGGCTTGGCCCTGCTGTCTTTAGCAGTCTTGGGCCCTGGGCGAGTCAGTTCTGGATGGAATACAAGAAAAGTGCATTACAGAAGACAGAACCCTAATAGGACAGGTAAACAATAACTTCAGCAGGCAGCGCAGCACCAACCACTAACAAAGGAAAGGCAAAGACAAACACTGCCAAGTAGGACTTCATTCCTATTACAGTTGAGCTGGCTCCATGTTCCGGGCCAGAGGAAAATGTGTAAGAGTCAGCCAAGATACTGCCCCTATATTCTGCAGTGGCCCAGAGGGTGTGGTTCTCAGGTGTGCTGCACTAGGGTCCCAGATGAGAGTCTTAGCTGCCCTATTTCCTTGGGTTGACTCTGGCTGATGGGGCCATGAACCAACATCCTGAGGAAGAGACCATCGTTTCCCTGTGGAAAGGAGAAGGGGCGAGCTTGCAGAGGGCAAGAGGCAGAAAGCAGTGGAGGTCTCTGCCTACCTAGAATGTTAACAATGGCTTGCTGTGTTTCATCAGGGCTTAACAGTTGACACAGCACTTTGCTCATTGCCTCATCCACAGAAATCCCATGAGGTAAGTGGGATGGGTACCGTGATTTCCAATTTACAGAAGAGGAATTCAAAGTTCACAGAAGCAAGTGGTCTTCCAAAGCCACACAGCAAGAAAAGGGCAGAGCCCAGCTAGATCGCCACTATCTCGATCCCATGTTCATAGGGCTGGCAGAGGGATGGAGAACACAGCGGCACCTGGGGGTGCTGGCAAGTTGCCTATCTGGTCCTTCATGCCTCCACTGCCCTGCCATGGCCGCATGCCCTTAGACAAGGAACCATCTTCAGCCCAGTCCACTAAAGGGCAGCATGGAGGTGTAAGAGACTGTGAGTGGTTGTTAGTCCATGGTAACACCTGGACTTTTATGCGGTGGCAGGATCTCAGAGATACAAATGTGTCTGGTCCTTGGCTTCTTGATTCTTCGTTCTATGATCTCTCCAAGATGTACACATAAGTCCTGTGTGGTGTCCTGCTCTTCGGTCAACTTGGATGACCTGTTTTCTCTCTCACTGTCACACACCCTTCTGTTCTCAACTCCAGGACTTTGTCGGAGCCCTTCCTTTGCCTTCCTGGCCACATTCCCCATCTTTATTCTGAGTATGATAGGAGAGCTATGTAAGACATAAAGAGCCATCTGGAAATGGTACCGTGAACTCTCAGAAGCTCCGTAATGCTGTTGTTGACAAATAGTGAGTTGTCATGAGATAACCGTGGACGGAAATTCGGGTGGAATTTGTTGGGAAAGGTTCCATGCGCTTTGGTACAACCAATTAGATTTAGTAGCTTTAGGACACTGGCGACTTTCTCAGGGGTAGGCAAATTTTTCAGATGGTGGACAGAGCTGGATTCTGCTAGTGGTGTGGAATGATTGTATGACACTGATAAAGGCCTTGCAGAATTTTGGAATTGTTTATTCCATTTTTTGTATATCTGAAACACACGATTCTGTGCAGCGGCTGGGAGGCATCTTACCATCTGGGGTGTGCCCAACCCAAAGAAAGATGCCAAGGTTGATGGAAAAAGGAATTTAGACAGGATATTTTCAGTGATGCTTAAAATGAGGGATGCCAAAATTGCATCAAGTTTTAGTTTTCTCCTTTCTTCCTTTTGTCTTTTTCTTCAGCATTATGAATGTTATGAAGTATCAATGCCATTTGCTAAGCTAGTGACTCCCAACGTCATCCTTAAAGCACAGGCAGAGTGGACAAGAACTAACTGGGAGGTCATCATAAATAGAGCTTCCCAAACCCAACCCTGAAGATGCTCACAGTTCTGGGGAGGCACCCAGGATGCTAGTGATTCTAATGCTTACCCAGGCTGTGGAGCAATCGACTTTGACTACAAGGCTTCTCAGGAACCAGCACACAGTCATAGTCATGAGGAGGGCTGAGGAAATCTGGAGGATGGTACAGAAACTGAGAAGAGATGTTAGTGTTTCTCCCTTCGTCTGGCATCTTCTCTGATGAGCAGGAAGGAATCGCTGGGCCTATTTGTCTAGTACCTTTAGGATATTTAGGTTAAGTGTGCCCTGCACCTAGATTTCTGATATCTCTGGGACAAACAAGATTCCTCCAGAGAAGCAGAATTCTCTCAGATACCACAAATTGTGCTTAAACTCAGGAGTGTGCACTGCCACTCCCAACTCCACACAACATCACAAGACTCATTCTCATCTTTTCCCTTTTCATATTTTTATTTAAAAAAATATAATAGCAGAACTTCTAACCACTTATTTATTAAATGGAGTCAGTGATGTTAACAATGCTGGGTATGGAGTATAACACTGTCATGTTATCAATCCGCCACAAGGTTAACTGGGCTGCTGAGGAGAAGCAGTGGCAATAATCACCCATTTGTTCATTGGGTCTTTCATAAAAAGTTTCAACCCTCGAAGGCCTTATTTTAACTGACAGTGTCCATATGGACTATATTTTAGTTTTAAATTTTGAATCAATACGTGAAAACATAAACATACCTATCTCCTCAAATGTCTATCATTTATTTTTGGTGAAAGTATTCAAAATCCTTTCTTGTAGGCTTTTCAAGGTACAGTGCCTAATTGTGACCTGTGGTCACTGTAATGCTTCTCACTGCTATTTAACTCTAACCTGGAACCTAGCGATCACTTTCCCCACCTCTTTTTTCCCCTCTATTCTCCCCACCCTTTTCTGACCACCATTCTACCAAACCACGTCACCTCAAGCCAGTAAGAATGGCTATTATCAAAAACATAAATGATACCAAGCACTAATAAGGACATGGAGAAATAGAACACTTGCATACGACTAATGGGAGTGTAAATTAGTATAATCACTATGGAAAACAGTATGAAAGTTCCTCAAAATGTTAAAAACAGATTACCCAGTAATCCCACTTTTAGGTATAAATGCAAAGGAAAAGAAATCAGTGTGTTGAAGGGACATCTGCACACCAGTGATTACTGTAGTACTATTCACAACAGCCAAGATGTCCATCAACTGATGAATGAATGAGGACGACAATACCTATACACAGTAGAACACTATTCAGTCATAAAATAACAAAATTCTGTCATTTGCAACAATGTGGATGGAAATGGAGATTGTTATGTTAAGTGAAATAAGCCAGGCATAGAAAGACAACGACTTCGTGATTTTGCTAATCATGGAATCTAAAAAAGTTGATCTCATAGAATTTGAGAATGAAATTGTAGTTACCTTTTCAAATTTTTAACTTCCTTTGCTTCAAGACAAAGACATGGCTCCCATTATCTTTACTATGCTCCCTCAGGTGGTCAAGCCTTTGCACGGCCTCTCTCGCAGGGCTGTTGCATCTCCCCCATGCACATGCTCTTATCTAGCTCAGACTCCAATACACCCTACTGGTTGGTTCCTTTGTGTCAAATCCCTCCTCTCTTTGTCTGGGCACCGACATCCTATGCTGGCCCGCCCCTGTCTGATGTCCTTGCTCAGCTTGGGCTCTGATGTCTCGTCTGGGGGGTCCTCTTGGGGATGCCTTCTGAGCCCATCTTGGGCTCTAAGGTGCATGTGCCAGGCAACCCCTCTACATGATGCCCTTATCTTGCTTGGGCTCTGATGCCCCATTTTGGTTCATCATCTCCCCATGCTGGATGTAGAAGTCCCTCTTGCTCAGCCCCACTAATGCATTTAGGACCGAATCACACAGGTAGAAGAAAGGACGAGAAGGGAGAGGAGGAAAAAAAGGAAGAGAGTGATCATCGATTTCTGAGGGCGGAGATTCTGCCCTTCTGTTTAATAAGTTCTGTGATTAGCAGGATATTTTTTTCATAGTTTCTTTCCTAGATAGCCTACGAGAAGTCAGTGGGTGGAGGTAGCCAGGTACAGTCGGTGAAAACACAGATTCTGGAATGATGAATCTGGCACTGACATTTTTAGTTGTGTGGCCACAGTTATTAGTTATCTTGTCTGTAGGATGGGGATGGTGATTGTGCTGACTCCACAGAGTCGAATGAAAAGTTAGCGAAGCCATGGTGCTTGACAGACAGCGGACACAGGAAGTACTCAACACAAACACCATTACAAAGAATTCCCCCACTCAACAGTAAAGAATCAGGAGTTGGGGGCGGGACAGAGGTTCTGGATGCAGCCAGGAAAGCCCGCTTCAATTACGTCAGCCTCTGGACTTGCTTTCTCACCTGTAAGGTGAGGAGCTGGCTGGCATTTGAGGGATCACCCTCACTCTGATCGCCTCTCACCCTCCTATCATCAAATTACAGGAAGGAGCCAGGGAACTGGAATTCAGGCTGTGTCCAAGGTGGGCACAGGGGTCTCTGATGATGGTTCCAGAGCGAGAGGACCCCACACACAGCAGAACAGTAGCGTCCCTGGTGGTGACTCAGCACCCTGCGGGTGGCAGTCGTCATGTCCATTCATCCTTTCACGTGGTCCTTGAAGCGCCTTCCAAGGCGGCATCTGTCCAGCTGGGATCCCGAGGCTCGGCGATGCTAATGATGCAGGATTCAGAGGCAGAGGAAGAAGCGGGCTGGGGACTGAGACAGTCACAAGCCGGCACAGCTTCCCTGAGGGGACTGTCGCGAGTGCTGACCGGGGCTGACTCGCCTGCCCTGACCAAGCTTCTCCCTGCTGCTCCGACCTCCTCACCCGCCTCCGTGAGGCTCTGCAGCCCCACGAGTGCTGGGCGTATGTACCCAAGCACAAACGTCCGCCCCAGAGCCTCAATCTGACGTGAGGAGAAAGGAGACAACTCAGCCATGAGGTGAACTCTGTCTCGAATCACTGAAGGCACCGGGGAGGAAGGGCAGGTGAGGCCCGGGGTGGGAATAATCACACTGGTTGAACCTAGAACTTCTGGGAGGAGAGTGTACCTTTGCTTTCTGATTTCTAAAAAGGGAAAATTGTAGGCAGTGAGGCCGGAGGAAGCAAGACACTTGGGGAGACTTCATGCTCCCTTCCTGATCCTCCATACCTCTCTGCAGATCTGATAGTTCTTTTCAGGTAAACTGAGGCACAGTCATGTGACAAAAGGCAGAAAGAGATCTGGGGACATGCAGATCTGATGGTTCTTTTCAGGTAAACTGAGGCACAGTCATGTGGCAAAAGGCAGAGATCTGGGGACATTTGACGCTGTCCCCCCACCCCCTCATTGTCTTGTTTGTCTTCTTTTGCCAACAAGAGTCTCAGCAACTAGGAGATGGCGTGAGAATGAGTGTTTTTGGACTCTCCAAGTGTTCTGGAAGAGAGAGGCAGTGTTTTGTGATCTCCCGGAGGTGTCTGCCAAGTGGCTGCTCACTCCTATTCATGCCCCAAACCCAAGGCTGGGCTCCGCTGTGGTGTGACTGACACAGCCCAATGAGTCCCAGGGGGGCATGCTGCAACAGGGCGGCAGATGGGCCAAAGCCCCGAGGTAACAGTGCAATAGATGATGGGAGACCAATTAATTTTTTTTTTTTACAGCAAGAGAAATAGCTAAAAGATTAACAAGCATTAATTATTTATTGAATTGCTGCCTGAGAGAGAGAGAGAGAGAGAGAGAGAGAGAGAGAGAGAGAGAATATGAATTTGTCCCACATGGGAAAACTAATCTCTTCACTAATCTCAGTTCTGGGTTGCTCTCTGTCTGTACTCAGGTCTTGTCAGTCATCTCCAGGCAAAGGAGTGAGGTCATGTAGAAAGCAGGCAATAATTTAGTATCTTTTAGGGTAGTCAACAAACTGGTGAGAAGTCTGCAGAGCAATCGACGCCTTTCCGTCTTTCAATTTTTCTAGCCCCGCACACAACAAGCTGGAAAGTTAGTTCTACTTCAGACCCAGGTCTGCAGTCCCAAAGCGGCCAATTCAGACGAGTGACAGTGAGTCCCAGGGGACCCCGAGCAGCCAGCAAAGCCTGGATAGCTGATGGGCTCAGAGCAGGGGCCGGGAGGCACAGGAGTCCTCTCAATCCATCAGTCTGTCCTAGGCTGAGTGGTAAAGAGCTCATTCGTTCTCTCGCTAGTGCACTCATTCAGCCTGGATCAGAGTGCCTCTCGTGGGCCATCTCCCCTGCTGTTACACATTAGACCACCCAGCTCAGGTTGGGGTTTCCACAACTCCTTTTTTTGTCAGAAGAAGTTCGTAGAGACGTGTGCAGCCTAAAGTGTGGTGTGTGGGCTCTTTGTCACCTGCAGGCGCATGACGCGGGAGTGAAGATTCTGAAAGAGCAGATGGCAGGAGTAGTAGGATTCAGATCCCCTTCAGCATACATCTCCTACACCCCATTTCCTCCTGACTGCTCCTGTGGGCTCCAAGCCCTTTCTCTCTCTTCAGTCCATCCTCCTACTCCAGCCCCACCACCACCTCCTGTTTGAGACCTCCCTTGTCCCTTGCTCAGGCTGTGCCCATGGCATCCCCCAGCCTCCTGCCTCCAGACCCCACCTCTCCAGTCCCATCTCCATGGGGCTGTCACAGAAAACTTCACAGAAAAACCCCAAAGGGGCCATGCATGGGGCTTAGAAAGCCCTCTCTCCACCTGGTGCCCGATATTCCAAGCCAGTCACTCACGAACGTTTCTGCCCACCCTCCCATCCTCTCTGGAGCTCCCCGCCAGCTCTGGCTCCAGCTCCAGCCACGCAGATGCTGCTGCCTCTTGGTACCCACCCTCAGTCCTGCTCTGTCCCTCTCTCAGTGTCTGTACCTCTTCATGTGCGGAGTCCTATGCCTGGAGCCTGCTGCCAGCAACCTCCTTGGAGAAGCCTTCCCTGACCTGCTAGACATGGCTCTTTTATCACGCGCTCCAAGAAGGCTTCCGTGTAACTCAGATCCCACTGTATTGTAATTCTTACTTTATCTCCCCAGCTTGGCTCTGAACTCTGTGCGGGAAGAGACAGCATTTTATTCACCTGTGTCCCCAGCCCCTAAATAGGGTCCGCCATGCATTGCTTTGCTCACCCCACCTTCCTTCTTATTGGTTGTTCACTCTGCACCTGGCCTTTGCTAATCACCAGGGTTAGAAGCAGTGAACAGGGTGTACTCCAGTCCCGAGGATGTTATAGACAGAGGAGTAAACAGATTTGGTGGGAAGGGGCCTGACGAGGGCCGGGATGGCAGGAGCTCGGGGAGCTGTGGGCGGGCCACACCTGCAGAGCTCTGTGCCGCTGCTCATGACAGCATCGCGCACCCAGATTGTCAGAGCCAAGAGCCAGGCAGGCAAGGTCTGCATTGCTGACCCAGCTGTTTACAACAGCGGGGCCTCTCCCAAGGCCGACGCATAGCACTGCGGCAGAGTTGGGAGACCTGAGCTGATATCCAGGCTCTTTGGGTGAGTTCTGAGACTTTCAGAAAGGAGGTTTTGAGCACTGATACTACAGTAGCTAGAGGACAAAGCTTTCTTCATGGAGATGCGTGCCGGGAAGGGAAGCTTCCCATAATTGTGCAATTATAGTTGACAGAGATGTGGTGAAAAACACAGGTGCTAGTATACATCATAATAGGGAGTCCCCGGTATAGTCTGGAGGCCAGAACAGGCTTCCTAACAGAGTGATGTCAATGTGACACGGTGTCCTCTAGGACTGAGTGCAGTTCCCAGATGGGGAGTAATTGTTCAAACCCCCAACCCAACCGTGCTGCAATAATCCCTCTGACCACAAGGGGGCACGGTCGAGCCCGACCCGGCCCCAGCTCCTCCTGCTGGAAAAAACCGCGCAAAATGCAAGCCCTTCTGGTGGTGCCTTGAGGCGCCCACCTGCGTCTCCCAGCAGTCGCAGGGAGGGAGGTCTCCCAACCGTCTTGGTCTTGGTGTCTTCTTAGCGGAGCCTCCTAGGTCCCACCTCGCCGAGACTTGCTGACTGCTGGGCCCTGCCTGGGGGCTCTGCGTTTAGGCCCCGTTGCCTTTCTCCCGGGTTGTTTTCCCCTGGTTTCTACAGGGCGGGTCTGAATGAGCAACGTGAGTCGGAGAAACCGTGCCCAGAATCTCTGAGACTGTCTGGAGCCCCATTTCCAGCTCTCCTCAGGCCTGTGCTCAAGTGCTGAGCTCGAGTCCACCTTCCTCCTGGGTGCTGCAGCCACGCATTTGCCACGGCTGAAAGAGCGAGCAACGGAGCCCACTGCGGGCCCTGCAGCCCTTGCCTGCAGCTCTTGGCCAGCGACTCCCAGGGCCGGCTTCAGCTGGAAGGAGCAGAACAGAGCTGGCTGAGAAACATCACAATGTGCAACAGAACCGAGTCTCTTCCTTACCACGATCCAGCCACACTCCGAGTGCATAGCTGGGACCCACCGCTTCAGGCTGGGTGGGGCTTTCGCCCACAACAGCTAACCCACTTTGCATTTGCAGTATGTCCAGTGCTTCTGCGCACAGGTCTGTGTCATCTGAGTGGTGTTTCTGCAGGGCAAGCACTAGTGAGCTAACGTTCGCTTCACTGATGAGGGACTTGGAATCTTGCCCAGGGTCCTTGGCCCTCAGTGCCATTATCCATGGCCAATACCACTCGAGCACTGGGATGGGAATGAGGTGTCTCCTCGCTGTTCTTCATGCCAGTGATGCCGGGCAACCTGGCAGCTTCAGGGAAATACAGGCCACCCCCTGGGGGAGGGACTGAGACGTGAGGGTATGACAAGGGGAAGGCCCATGGGGGAAGGAGACCAGGCTCCAAGGACAGCCAGGCAGAGCCTGCACTTAGGGCTTGTGTGTTCTCCCTCTTACAGTGCTTTGGACTTGACGAAGGGCAGGCAGATTTCAAATGGCTTCTCAGGCTGCAGACTGCAGGCAGGAAGAGTGTTGGCTGGTGTTACAGGGGAGATGCCCAGTGCCCCGCAGGTTAGGGTGCTTAGCCCTCCTGCTCAGTCACACAGGGTCAGGAGCAGTCGAAGTGTTTCCAGGGCCACCTAAGCAGGCCCAGGAGTGGACGCTGTTCCAGCTCCCGCCTCTGAGGTGAGGACCAGGTTCCACAGCAGGGCGCCTGCCGCCATCAGGGTGATAGAGCAGGGTGTGGGCAGCAGAGCTCCCCCGTGGTCCCCCCTGTGCTCCAAGACCTGCTAATGCCTCTCTCCCTCTGATCGTGGCAGTGAGGCAGTGAGTCTCTGTTTGAGGTGGCGGAGGTAAGAATGCTGGGCTTAGTGGGAGGTATCGCAAGAGTTGGCGCCCAGATCTACCACTAAGTTTGCTTCCGGGCTGAGGACAAGGTATGTGGCTCACTGAGCCTCACTTTCCTTATCTGTAAAATAGGGACACTGACGCCGCCCCTTGAGACTGTTCTGAAGCGGGGAAGAGAAGATGCACCGAGGGCACCGTGGGAGCCATAGCTAGCAGAGCGTGTAGGAGCAGCTGGGACATGTTTTAGCTCAGAGCCAAGCGGTGGCCCTGGGACTGGCCATCCCTCTTTCCTTCTCCACCTGTTCCCGCTTAGCATCTCCTGCCTGTGCTCAGGACAGGTGCCCGTCAGGCCTGTTCTCCATACTGTGACTTTTCCTTTCTCCTTCCACTCATAAAACTTGTCCATTATCCACTTCTGTCCTCCACATTTGTGTATCTTCAGTTATTTATTCCTGTAATGCATGTTTATTGACTGATCTATAGGAGGAAGCCTGGTGCAGGAGAAGGAGTACAAACTTGCATCTTTTGCCTTATCTCCTACTTGTCAGGTGACTCCAAGCCAGGCCCGTCAGTTACCTAAATACTGGGTGGAGATGATGCCTGTATTGCAGGGTTGTTGAGAGGATGATGGGGGGTAGTATATATAAAAACCAAAGCCCTGAACTCAGTAAATTTAACTTCCAGTCCCATTCTGCTAGCTGCTAGTCAGTTAAACTTACTAAATATCAAGGACCAGTGGGATGATAGGAACTTACTCTAATAACCCAACAAAATGAAACAATGCACACCATTTTAATGGGATCCTGGGACCTGCCATAGATCCTGACTTGGCAATAGTCATTTGAAATATGATTGAGCCATCAAAGCCATCTCCGAAAGAGGTGGGTCAAGAGGCGTTCCGAGTTCTGCAGCGGGGGTACCAGGGACACAGCCTTTCCAGACACCAGCGAGAAACTCCTCATTCCAATCCCTGCTCTACTAGGCACTGACAGTCCTGTGGGCATCTCTTGCCTTAGGGGTCAGATGAAATGGTTGGCCTGCATTATGTCAAAGATCTATGCTAAACCCTATGGTGTAGGATGTAGACAAGCCAAGGAAACCTGCCATGGATTTCTCTGCCTACTGCAGAAAGTCCCAGGCCTCTCTGGTGAGTATTTCATGTTCCCTGACATCCTTTCCTAGTTTGCCCAGAGGCAAACCCAGGTCCCCAGGTGCATCTGGAAGTTTGAGCCAGCAACATCAGGAGAGAGAGCTGTGTTCCCTGCCACTCCCACAGGAGCTGAGCACAACCCCTTACAAGGCAATTAATTCTCCTGGCTGGGGCCAAGGGTAGTGCAGGTTCCCATGGCAAGGTCCATGGCCTGCCCCCAGCACCTCTACATGGCTGGCAGGATTAGGATACAGAGAAGAAGCAAATGACAGGCCTGGACGGGTCCCTCTGGGAGGGGATCAGGATGTGGCAGGAGTGTCCTTTATGGAGCAGCATGGCAGGATGTGGGCGCAGAATCAGGGGTGCCTGTGAGGGGGAAGCTGGGGCAGGCAGGCCCTACGATGAGCACCTCTGCCAAGAAGATAGTGACTCCCATGCCAGGAGTAGGTGCCAAAAGTTCCTTTGATGCAGGATTGTCAGAAAGGAGAAGCTGCCTATTCTTTGGAGAAGTAAAGGGATGAGAGAGAAAGAATAGGACTGCTCCCGGATTCACCCTCTTCTGTCCCAGCTCTGTGCCCATTGTGGGCCAGTCATCTCTGCCACCAGTCCGATGTACCTGTCACCTCCAACAAGCTATTATCTCCAGTCCTTCTCCATCTGCCAGATAGCAGTGCCCTGTGAACTAAATTACCAGAGTAGGAATGATTCCACGCTATGGACTGTTGGAAATTTGAGAAACGCGACATCCAGCTGAGGGCTTTCAAATGCGTAGTTATTTGTGGACATGGCTGCTGGGACTTCACTAGGACAAGACTATCAAAATTGCAGGGACAAGTGACCTGCTGAGGTCAGAAACGGCAACTTCCCAGCAACTCGGAAACAATCCTTCAAGGGCTCATTCTTAGAAGTTGGATTTGTTTGTGTAGAATTCACAGAGAGTAGAAATCATCTTTTTTAAAGTGTGTAGCTCAGTTTTCACAAATGTAAATAGTTATGCAACTACTGCCACAGCAAAATTTAGAACATTTCTATCACCATTGTGGCTCTTTGCTTGAAGTCTCTCCCCTCCAACCCTTGCTACACACTCTTTTCCCTCTAAATGTCCTTTTGTCTGCTTTCAGTTAGCATCACGTTTTTGAGATTTATCCAAGTCATCAGATGTATTTGTTACCCTTTTTTTTTATTGTTGTGAAGAACCATTCCTTTAGTTTTTAAGTATTTTATTGTAAAATATATGAAACATAAAATTTGTCTTTCAAACTTATTTTCAAATATATAATTTAAGGGACATTAATATATTCTCAATGCTGTATAAGTAACATTGCTATCTATTTCCAAAATCTTGCATCTTTCCAAAGAGAAACCTTTATATCTATTAAGGAATAAGTCCTATTCTGCCCTTTCTGTAGCCCCTGGGTTGCTCTAATCTACTTTATATCTGTGTGAGTTTCCTTCTTCTAGATATTTTATATAAGTGGAATCATATAATACTAGTCCTTTCGTGTTTGCACTTAGCAAAATGTTTCCAGTGTCTGTGTTGTAGCATGTGTCAGAAATTTGTTCCTTTTTAATGGCAGAGTAATATTCTGTAGTCTGTGCATAACCTACCTTGTTTATCAAGACATTTTTTGGTGAACACTTAAGATTATTTTCAACATTTGGCTATGATGAATAATGCTGCATTGGTACATGTGTATCTGTGCCAATCTTTGCTTTTTATTTTGAATATATACCTAAGAATGGAATTGCCAGGTCTTACAATGGTCTCATGTTTAACTTTTTGAGGAACTGTCTTCCATGGTAGCTGCACTGTTTTTCCCACCAGCAAGGCCCAAGAATTCCATTTTCTACCCATCTTTGGCAACATTACTGGTTTTTTAAAACTGTAGCCATTCAAGTAGGTGTAACGTGGAATCTCATTGTGGTTTTGATTACATCCTAATGACTAATGATGTTGAACCCCCTTGGCATCATAAATATGTTTTTTATGTATCTTATTCATATGTCTTATTTGGAATCCTGTCTTTTCAAGTCCTTGCCCATGTTTGAGTTGGGTATTTTTGGCTGGGCTTATTGAGTTGTAGGAGTTCTTTATATATTCTGGATATTAATCCTTCATTGAGTATGTGATTTGAAGCCCCCATTCTGTGGGCTGTCCTATTATGTGTTAGTGTCTTTTATGCACAAAGCTTTATAACTTCGATGGGGGTCCCTTTTGCTATTTTAAAAATTTTGTTATCTGTGCTTTTCGTATCATGTCCAAGATTTCATTGCAAAATCCAATGTCATGGAATTTTCTCCTGTGTTTTCTTCTAAGAGCTTTACAGTTTCAGGTCTTTTAGCCATTTTGAGTTAATTTTTGTATCCAGTGTTATACAAGGCTATAATTTCATTCTTTTCATGTGGAAATCTGGTTTTCCTAGTACTATTTGTTGAAAAGACTCTTTCTCCCTTGCACGGTCTTGGTGTTCTTGTTGGAAATCACATAACCACATATGTGAAATTTGTTTCTCAGCCCTCAGTTCTACTCCATTAGCTCTGTATTTGTCTTTATACCAGCACTATACTGTTGTTGTTGCTGTAGTTTATACTGAATTTTAAAATCAGGGAGTGTAAGACCCCAAATTTATTATTTTTTCAAACTATTGTGGATATTCGCGCTCCTTTCTGATTACATATGAATTTTAGATGGACTCTTCTATTTCTGCAAAAAAGTCATTGGGATTTTTTTGTGTGTGTGTGCTGGGGATCGGACTCAGGGCCTTGTGCTTCTTATGCAAGCTCTCTAACTACTGCACTAAATCCCTAGCCCCAGTCATTGGGATCTAGATAGAGACTGCATTGAATTTATAGATTGCCTTTGGTAGCACTGACATTTTAACAATTTTAAGTCTTACATTCTATGGGTATTGGATGCTTTCTATTTATTTATATTTTTGGTGGGGGAGGGTGCTGGGGATTGAACTCAAGGCCTTGAGCTTACTAGCCAAGTACTCTAACACTGAGCTAAATCCCCAACACTATTTATTAAATCTTTCATGTCTTTGGTTATTTCTAAGAGTTCTTATGCTATGTATGGTATGTGGAATTTTCCTAATATCATTTTCAGATTATTCACAATGTGTAAAAATGAAGCTTATTTTTATGTATTGATTTTATATCCTACAACTTGCTGAATTTATTAACTTTGACAGTTTTGTTTTGTTTGAATAGTTAGGATTTTCTGCATATGTGATCCTGTAGGGCGTAAGTAGAGATTTTTTTTTTTTTTTTGAGACAGAATCTCACTATGTGGTTCAGGCCGGCCTTGAACTCACTATGTAGCCCGGGCTGACTTTAACATCAATCCTCCTGCCACAGACTCCTGAGTGCTGGGATTATGGGCATGCATCACCACACCCTGTCAGATAATTTTATTTTCCAATTTTGATGCCTCTTATTTTTCTTGCCTAATTGTTCTTGCTAGACTCCCAGTTCTATGTTGAAGAGAAATGGCAAAAGTAGATATCTTTGTTTTGTCTCGGATCTTACGGGAAAATCAGTCTTTCATTATAGAGGATCATGCTAGCTGTGGGGTTTTCATTTATGACATTTATTATGTTGAAGTCATTAAATTCTACTCTGAGTTTGTTGAGTTTTTTTTTTTTTTTCTTCATCATAAAAGGGTACTGTGTGTGGTCAAATGGCCTTTTCTGCACCACTCAAGATGATCATGGGGCTCTTCCCTTCATTCTGCTATTGGGGCAGATTATATTGATTGCTTCTCATATGATGAACCTTCCTTGTATTCTGGGAACAAATCTCCCTTGGACGTGATGTGTAATCCTTGTATTTATTTCTGATTTTTTGGGGAGGGAGGGCTGGAGCTGGGGATCGAACTCAGGGACCTGAGCTTGCTAGGCAAGCACTCTATCCACTGAGCTAAATCCCCAACCCCCTAATTTTTAATTTAAATTTAAAAATTTTTTATACTTTATTAGTACATGTTTGCAGAATATAATGATTACATTCCTCATGGGAAGTTGGTACATGCCCATAAATCATCTCAATTTTTTTCAGGCGCCCTCCTCTCCCCTCCTCCTTCCCTCCTTCCTTCTCTTGCTTCCCTTCCCATTTGCAAAAGATCCATCTCCCTAATTCCTGTTATCTAGCTACTATTTTGCTCCTTATTTATATTTTGGGTTTTTCATATGAGATAAACCATGTGAAATTTAAATTTTTCTGTCTGATTTATTTCGTTTAACATTATGGTCTCAAAGTGCATCCATTTTCCTACAAATGACTCAAATTAATTCTTCTTTAAGGCAGATAGTACTCCATTGTGTACAAATACCACACTTTCAATGTATAATCCTTTTATTATACTTCTGACTTTAGTTTGATATTATTTGGCTGAGGACTTTTGCATTAATGCTCACAAGAAATACTCTTTTGCAGTTTTATATTCTTGTAGTGTCTTTGTCTTTACTATTAGTGAATGCCGACCTCAAAAAATTAATTAGGAAGTATTCTTTTTGATTTTTGGAAGAATTTGAGAAGAATTAGTCTTGGTATGTTGTTTTAGTTTTCATCTGTCTTGAGTTATTTTTTAAATTTTCTTTGACTCTTAGTTCCTTTTGCTATCGCTTCTTGGTCTTTGGGCTAAGAGGAAGTGTTCCTTTTGCTACTGGGTTTTAATTTCATCCCATTGTGATCAGAAAAGGTACTTTCTGTGATGTTAACTGTACTTGTTTTGTGGCCTAAATATGATCTATCCTGGAGAATGTCCTACGTACACTTGCAAAAATGTAGATTCTGTTGTTGTTGGGTGGTGTGCTCTGCGTCTATTGGATATAATTAGTTCATGTTTTTGTACTGATTTTCTGTCTGGTTGTCCTGCTCATTATTGAAAGTGTGGTATTAAAGCTTCCACCTATTAAAGTTCAGTTGTATGTTTCAACCTTCAACTCTGTCAATATTTGTTTGATGCACATGTGTTTGTAGTTGCTATATTTTCCTGGTGAATTATCTTCTCTACCAAGTCTGATATGTTGTCTTGGCTTCCTGTCTTAGGTTTTGATTTAAAGTCTTATTTATATGACATTAGTATAGCCATCCTAGCTCTCTTCTGCATGGCATAGTTTTTCCACCTTTTCATTTTCAACCTGTTTAGATCTAAAGAGTCTTCTGTAGGCAGCATATAGTTGGATCATTTTCTAAAATCAGTTCTACCGATTTATACCCTTAATCCATTTACATTTACTTAGTAATTTACATTACCAAGGGAAAACTTACTTCTGCCATTTAGCTATATTTATATAAGTATCATGTTCTTTTTTCCTCAGTTACAATATTACTGCCTCTTTTTTGCTTTTTAGTTGATGTTTCCATACTCCATAATTTGATTAATTTTTTCTGTGTATTTCTTAGTTATATTCTTAGTGGTTACCGTGGCAATTGCAAGTAACATCTTAAACTTATCACATTCTAGTGAATAACACCAACTGTTTGAGAAGTACACAGATAGACCTCTCCTAGGCATAGCTGACCCTCTCCATTTATATTGTTATTGTCCCATATTACATCATTGTACATTGTGTGCCCACAGACTTATAAGTATTATTTTATATTTTTAAGTTTTAAATCTTATAGGAATAAAAAAGGAGTTTCCAAGGTGCAATATACTGGATTTTATGATTATATATGTAGTTACCTTTACCAGCATTCTGTTTTTTTGCATATGGCTTTGAGTTACTGCCTAATGTCCTTTCATTCTGTCTTGAGTAACTCACATTATCAGACCTACTAGTAATACATTGTCTTAGCTTTCATTTATCTGGGAATGTCTTAATTCTCCTTCATTCTTAAACTATGTTTTTTGGCAGAGGTGGAATTCGTGGTTGAGTTTTTGTGCTGTTGTTTTCATAGTCCTTCTCATTGTCTGCCAGCCTCCATGGTTTCTGGTGAGAAATCAGCTATTACTTCTGTTGAGTGTCACTTGTATGTGATGAGCATGTCTTTTTCACTGCTTCCAAGCTCCTCTCTGTCTTTAAACAAGTTGACCGTTGTGTGCCTTGGTGTGGATCTCTTTGAATTTGTCCTTCTTACAGTTTGAGCTTCTTGGGGGTGTAGGTTTTCATGTTTTTCATCAAATTTGAAGAGTTACTTCTTCAAATAACTAATGCCTCTACCCCTTTCTTTCTTTCTTCTTCTTCTGGAACTCCCTTGATATGTATATGTGTGGTGGTATACCACAGGTATCTCTGTTTCTGCTCATTTACTTTAAATTGTTTTGCCTTTTAATTCTTCAGATTGGATAATGTCATTTGTCTTGCTTTCATAATGATTCTCTTCCCTGACTGCTCAAATCTGCCATTGAATCACTTGAGAGGGTTTTATTTCAGTTATTATACTCTTTAACTCCAGAATTTTATTTGACTCCTTTTGATAATTTCTATCTCCTCCTTCCCTATTTATTTGTACACTGTTTTCCTGATTTTCTTTGGTTTCCTGTCTAAGGCTTCCTTTATTTCATTTAGCATACTCAGGATAGCTGATTTAACATCTTTGACTAGTAATTCTAATGTCAGAGCTTTTTCAGAGATTGTTTCAGTTAAATTATTTTTTCCCGTGAATGAGACAGATTTTCTTGTTTCTTTGTGTTACCATGTGATGAATTCAGCAGATAAACTCCAGGGTCTTTTGTATGTTGAACAATGAATTGCAAGCACACACCCAGTGGCAAATAAAAAGCAGCTACATTCATTGAAGATCATGAGAAGATGTGCCCAGGGCAAGTCTGTGCTGACAAAAAATATGGCATGAACAGAAAAGTGGTGCCAGGATGACAGGACAGTAAAAAGCACTGCACTGCACACAAATAAATCAGGCTTTTGGAATTTAAAGGATGTGCTCCCCAGCCTGGGTGCTTCCTCTGGGGTTTCTAGGTAAGATTGACAGGAAAGATCGACAGGGTGCTGAGTCAGCTGAGGGGCTCTCAACACACATGTCTGTCCCAGAATTCACTCTGATCTTAGTTACATGTATGAGGTGTAGTACGTATTTATACACCTTTAATAAGGTTTGAGTATGCTAAAGTTGACTGATGGTCAGGCCAGGAGGTCCAACATGTATGTACTCTGGCCTAGAGCTTCAGTGAGTTTCTGGAGTCTTATTGTGTTATTTTCTACCTCTCTTAGGACAGTGGAAAGAGGAATGGCCCAGGGTGCTGTCCAACCTCAAATGTGTGGAGCGGCATGATTTCCTTAGTTCCATTATTCTAACTGCAGTGTTTGTATACTTTGTAATTCCACATCAAGGCCAGACATTTTGTGTATTGCAATGTGATAATTTTGGAAATCAAATTCCTCCTCTTCTGGGTTTGCTTTTGTGGCTGCAGTCATCCATTTGTATAGTGACTTTTCCAAACTATTTTTACAAAGTCCACTTGTCTTGTGTGAGGTCACTTTAAGTTTCTGTTCCATTATCTTTGCATTTAGATTTCCTAAATGTCAAAGTTTAGTTGCTTCTCCCTTCATCAATCACTACTCTGATTTTATAGACATTGCCACAATTACCTCTAAAATTATATTCACACAAGAGGAATTAATAAGTAAAAAATGTAATCATGCATCAAGGGTATTAGATATTGCCAAATTTCCCTCTAAAGTATTTTTACTAACTTGCTTTCTAGCTGTAGACTATGAATACCTATTTTTTCTGTGTGTTTACTAAGCATTATTTCAACCCTTTGATTTTTGACAATTTGAGCAGTGAAAATGAGGCTTTTGTTGTTTTAATTTTGTCATTTGTTTATTACAGAATTTTGTCATTTTTTGTACTGTTTGGCTTTCCTTTGTTGTTGCGAATTTCTGATTCATGTCTTTGCCAGTTTAGGGATATCTCTTCCTCTCTTAGTCAATCTTATTTGACTTATTTCTTTTTTCACTTCTGGAAGATTCTCAGCCATCATCTCCTCATTATTTCTGGACTTTCTCTATTTTATGCCCCAGTATACTTAATCAAAATAACAGACCCTCTTTTAAAGTTGCCCTTATTCATTAATTTCTACATATTTCAATTACTTTCTATATTTTTATCTCTTTTTCTCTCTTTCTCTATGTCATCTCTTCATTCTTATTTGTGTGATTTCAATTTCAATTTTCTTTCAGTTCCATAATCGCTTTTAGTTGCATCTTATTGGGAGTTTTTAAAAGTACACATAATTAGGCTGGTGCTGATCATTGGTTCATTGTATACTTTAGTCATTTTTTTCATGCGTGGCCCTTTTGTTTGTTCACATATATGTCTGGTCACAATATAAAAACTAAGGAGCTAGGATATTAACAATAACTTATATATGCCTGTATGCTTCTTCTCATCTAGGATAACCACTCCCTGAGCCTAATACTTGTAATTGTTTTACTTTTAAAAATTAATATATTCCCCAAATATATATATTCCAAAAAACACCACTGTTGTTCAGTTCAATTTTTCAATTTTGTAGCTTTGTAATAAAAATAGCCTTCTGGGACTTTTTAAATCTACAATAATGTTGCCAAGACTCATCCAAATTGCTGTGTGGACCTGTATAATTAATTTGTTTTCACTGAAGTGTAATGTTTCATTGTATTCTTCTGTGACTGTATCATAGTTTATTTATCTGCTCTTCCATCACAAAGCAGTTGGGTTGTTTCCAGGTTTTTGCTATTGTGAACAGCATTACTATAATATTATTATTCATGTCTCTTGGATTTCTCTTGGTTTTGTTCCAAGAAATGCAAATGCTGAGACATAGAATATATGTATTGCTTTTCAAAATAGGGTGTGGTCTTTTCCTAGGTGGTTGTACCAAGCTAATCTACTATTTAACCTGTCTGAGTTCTAGATGTTTTTGAGTGACCATATTAATTTGCTTATACTTTTCCAAACTATCTCTTCTTGTTACTGTAGCTCCTTTCCCTTCATTTATCTGCTTAATCAGTTTAAATATCCATATATTGTTATCTTTCTCAAGTTGAGTAATCATTTCCAGTTCCCAAAGTCCTATGTCTGCTTATATCTGCTTAGTGTCCATGCATACTCCCCTACCCCATGGTTGTTTCCTTATGTGATTTATAAGTTTTGGTTGTGAGCATATCTTCACATTTTTCCCATCTGAGGGAATCCTGTGTAAATCCTGTCAGAATCATTTGACTTAAATTTATTTATCTGTTAGTTACTGAAGAACATCTCCAAATTTTACCAATCACGAATAAAGATGCTTGGAGCATCCATATGCAGATGTATTTGTGGACAGAAATTTTCAACTCTTTTAGGTAATCAAAGATATTACATGATAAGAGTGTGTCTAGTTTAGTGAAAAACCACCAAACTGTCTTCCAAAAAGGCTGTACCACTTCCACATACCACCAGCAGTGAGCGTTCCTGTTGCTCCACAGCTGTGCCAGCATTTGATGTCAGTGTTATCCCATTATGGTTTAATTTGCATTTTCCTGATGACATATGATGTGGAAGATTCTTTCATATGCTTAAAACATTTGTATATTTTCTTTGGTGTAGTGCTTTTCTTTGGCCTATTTTTCAATTGGATTGCTTGTTTCCTTATTGTTGAGTTTTAAGAGTAGCTTTGGGTAATAATACTTTATCAGATACATATTTGCCAATATCTAGTCTATGGCTTTCCATTTCGTCCTAGTTTATGGCTTTCCATTTCATTCTTTTGATGGCGTCTTTTGCAGAGTAGAAATTTTTATCTTTAATGAAGCCCAGTTGATTATGTCTTTGGTGTCACAACTAAAATATTACTGCTAAACCCAAAGTCATCCATGTCCCAGGAGTTTTATACTTTTGGGTTTTATATTTAGGTTTATGATCCATTTTGAGTTGATTTTTGTGAAGGATGTAAGATTCATGTCCAGAATCATTTTTTTGTTTGTGTAAGTGAATGCCCAGTACTTCTAATGCCATTTGTTGAAAAGTCCCATGTTAAAGATCAGTTGACTATATTGACATTGGTCTATTCTGAGACTTATTTTTGGTTCCATTGGCTTATTTGTCTATTCTTTCACCAATACTACACTGTCTTGATTAAAATAGCTCTATAGTAAGAGCTTTAAATCAGGCCATGGCAGCCCTGCAACTCTGTGATTGTCATTAAAAATTGTGTTGACTTTTTCTGGGTCTTCTGGCTCTCCGTATAAACTTTAGGATCAGCTTGTTGATATCCACAAAATAGCTTGCTGGGATTTTGATTTAGATTACATTGAATTCATTGGATGAAGTCAGGAAGAACTCACATCTTTGAGTTCTACCATCTTTGAACATGGACTCTGTGTCCACTCACTTATTTATTTTGTTTCATTCTTCAGAGTTTTATAATTTTTATTAACAGATTTTGCATAGATTTTGTTAGATTCATACCTATGCATTTCGTTAAAGGAAGTGTTACTGTAAGTTTTTAATTTCAATTTCCACTTGTTCATAGTTGTATATATGAAAGCAATTGACTTTTGTATATTAAATGGCATCCTACAACTTCACAATAATTGCATATTAGTTATAAGAGCTTTTGTCGAATCCTTAAGATTTTCTACATGGAAAATCATGGCTTTTGAGAATAAAAGCTGTTTTATTTTTCCTTCCCAGTAAACATACCCCCAATTTCCTTTTCTTGTCTGGCTGCATTAGCCAGGAATTTCAGTACAATGTTGAAAAGGAAAAGTGAAATGAGACATCCCTGCCTTGTTCCAGACCTTAGCAGGAAAGGTGGTTTCTCACTTCCAAGTATAACATTAACCAAAACTTACTGAGAGTTTTTTGCTTTATGAGTGAGTGTAGGGATTTTGTCAAATATTTCTCCATATCTGTTGATATGGTCATGTGATTTTTATAGGTCCTTGATGTGATGAATTACATTAAACATTTTTGAATATTGAACCAGACTTGCTTACCTGGGATAAATTCCACTTGTTTCTGGGATATACCTCTTTTTATACATTGTTGGATTCAATTTGCTAATATTTTATTGAACATGTTTGCAAATATATTAAGGAGAGGTATAGGCCTGTAATTTTCTTGTTACGTCTTTATTTTATTTTGGTATTAGGATGATGCTTGCCCATAGAATGAGTTAGAAAGTGTTCCTTCTGCCTACATGTTCTGAAAGAGATTGTAAGGAACTGGTGTAATTTCTTCCTTAAATGACTGATAGAATTTACCAATGATTTTATCTGGCTCTGTGCTTTCTGTTTTGGAAGGCTATTTATTACTGATTGCGTTTCTTTCATAAATCAGCCCTGTCAGATTGTCTACTTCTTTCTGTGTTTTGGCAATTTTGTATTTTAAGGAATTTGCCTATTTAATTTAGGTTATTAAATTTGTGAGCCTAGTTGTTTATAATATTCTTTTACTACAGTATCTCCTATCTTATTTATTATTAGTAATTCATGTCCTCTCTTTTTTCCTTACCCTAGCTAGTGGTTTATTGATTTTTTAATCTTTTCTAAGAATCAGAGTTTGCTTTCAGATTTTCTCTGTTGTTTCCTATTTACAATTTTGTTGACTTCTGTTCTTTTATTATTTCCTGTCTTCTGCTTGTTTAGGATATAATTTGTTCTTATTCTTCTAATCTTCGAAGATGGAAGCTTAGATTTTAAATTTTAGATCTTCATTCTTTTCTAATTTAAGCATTCAATGTTATCAATTTTCCTCTAAGTGCTGATTTCACTGCATCTCACAAATTTTGATAACCTGTGTTTTCACTTTCATTTAGTTGAAAAGATTTTTGTATTTTTTCATAAGAGTTCTTGCACCCAGCTATTACTTTGGACTGTGTTGTTTAATTTCTATGTATTTGAGAATTTTCCAATTATCCATTACTGATGATTGCATTGTGGTGTAAGAGTATGGATTGTATACTTTCTATTCTCTTATATCTGTTAAGGTGTGGGTACCAGGACATACCTGTAGTCCCAGCTACTTGGGAGGCTGAGGCAAGAGGATTGCTGTGTCCCTGAGTTCAAGATCAGCCTAGACAATGTAGCAAAGTCCTACCTCAATAAAGAAAGACAACAGAAAGAAAGAAAGAGTTAAAGGATGTTTTGTTGCCCGGAGTGTGATTTATCTTGGTGAATTTTCCATGACAATTTAAGAAAAATGTGTCTTATACTGTTCTTTGATGAAATGGTATATAAGTATCCATTATAGCAGGTTGATTGATGATATTGTTGAGTTAAACTACGCTCAGTTATTTTCTGCCTTCTGGATTTTTCCATTTCTGAAGAGGGAGGTGTCAAAATCTCCAACTGAAATAACAGATTTACCTATTTCTCTCTACAGTTCTATCAATTTTTGCCTCACACATTTTGATGCTATGTTGTTAGGTGCATACGTGTTAAGACTATTATGTCTTCTTGGAGAATTGACTCCTTTATAATTATGTATTTCTTCTTTTATCCCTGATGAATTTTCTTGCTTTGAAGTCTGCTGTCTGAAACTAATACAGTCATTTCTGTTTCCTTTTGATTAATGTCAGCATGGTGTGTAACTTCTCCATCTGTTTGCTTTTAATTTATTTGTGTCTTTAAAGTGAGTTTCTTGTAGACAACACATAGTCGGATGTTCTTTCTGTTCTTTCTGCCTGGTTTTTTTTTTTTTTTTTTGGTCTTTTCAGGCTGGAAAACAAACCCAGGGCTTCATGAGTGTTAGGCAAGTGTTTTACTGAACTACACACCCAATCCATGCAGGTCTTCTCTGTTTTGATCCACACTGATAATCTTTGATCCACATTGATCCACTCTGATATCTTTGCACTCAGATCATTGGTGTTCAAAGTGATTATTGAGATAGTTGGAATATTATCTACCATATTCGTTATAGTTTTCTATTTTGGTTTCATTTTTTGTTCCCAATTTTTGTCTTTTGTTTTTTGTTTTTGCCTGTTTTGATTTTAATTTGGCATTTTTAATAATTTGTTTTCCCTCTTTTACTAGCATATCAGTTAAAAAATTTTAAATCTATGCTTTAGTGTTTGCCCTAGAGTTTGCAGTATACATTATAACCAATCCAAATCCACTTTCAAATAATATGTCTTAGTTACTTTTCTTGTTGATGAGACAGAATACCCGACACCCAAAGTTAAAGAAGAAAATGTTTAGTTAGCTCACAGTTTATAAAGGTTTCAGTCCATAATCAGCTGGCTCCAAGCAGGATGGCATGGCAGACAGGCAGAAGGCAGCAAGGCAAGCATGGGACCTTAGCAGCTTCCTTCTGCCCCTTATATCTTATCCAGGCTGCCAGGATCAGGGCGGTGCCAAACCAATCAGTGGATTGATTTAGTAATCACTCACCTTTAATCCATCACACATTCTAAATTCAGCCATCTCTGAAAAGCCCCACCTATGACTGCACGAGGCTCTGGGGGGACATCGAGACACAAACCATAACATAGTGTACTGCTTCACTGATATTTTACATATTCTGTAATAACAAAATAATAGTCCTAATTTCTTCCTCCTGTCTCTGTATCATTGTCATTCATTTCACTTATATATGAACATATATATGCACAAACACACATAATAATCAAATACTTTATTGCTACTGTTATTTGGAACAAACTGTAATCTGTTTGATAAATTAAGTATGAGAAGAATAAAGGTTTGTTTATCCCCCACTTAATCTTTTTTTGATGCTCTCTCTTTCTGTATGCAGATCTGAGTTTCTGACCTGTAGCACTTTCTGAGCTCTCTGAAGAACTTGGGACATTTCTTGTAAGGTAGTCTACTGGCTACAAATTCCCTCAAATTTTGTTTGTCTGGGAAACAAAATTTGGGAAAGTCTTTATTCTCCTTCACTTTTGAAGGCAAATTTTGGAGGGTACGAAGTTGTAGATTAGTGGGTTTTTCTATTCTTCTCTCCTTACACTTCAATAACCCTTACTATAACTTGCATGGCTTCTGAGAAATCAAATGTTTTTTATTCCATATAAGGTGTTCTCTCCCTCTGGCTTCTTTCAGATTTTGTCTTGTCTTTTTTCTTTTTGTATTTCTAACATGCTATGCATTTGGCTTTCATTAGGTTTCCTGTTTTCTTCTTTCTTTCTTTCTTTCTTTCTTTCTTTCTTTCTTTCTTTCTTATTTTTTTTTTGAAGGCAGATTGCATTTATCCTGGTTGGGTTTCCCTGAACTTTCTGAGTCTTTGGCTTTGTGTCTGATATTAATTTGGGGTAATTCTCAGGTATTATTTTTCGTCTCTTCCTGTCCCTCTGCCTCTCTCCCTTCTGATAGTCTATTCTGTGCACTTACATCTTTTTCAGTTGCCCCAGGGTTCCTAGATACCCTGTAATGTTTTCCAGTCCCTTTTTTCAGATTGTCTTTCAGTTTGGAAGTTTCTAATGTCCCCAATCTCAAAGCTTCTTTCCTCAGATGGATCCATAAAAAGTATTCCTTGTTTCAATTTTAGCATTTTTGATCTCTAGTGTTTGGATTTTGTCCTTCCTTAGACTTTCTACCTCTCTGCTTACATTACCCATTTGTTCATGCTTATTGTCCACTTTCTTCATTAGAACCCATTTTCATAGTAAACATAGCTATTTCAAATCCCAACTCTGGTAATGCCAGCATTTGTGTCTGATGTTGCCATGTCTTGTTCTGATGCTAACTCTGTGTCCCTAAGTGTGTTTTTTGCCCTTTAGTATGCCTTGAAATTGTTTCTTGGTTGCTGGGCGTGATACCCTGAGTAAAAGGAACAGCTGTAAATATGCCTTCTGTCGTGTGGTGGTAGAATGTGAAAAGGGGAAAGGAAGTGTTAGATATACCTGTAATTAATTCAGTCTTTCAGTGATCCCATTCTTCTTGATAGTGGATCTCCAATGTTTCTCCATCCCTCCTCCTGCTCAGGTGGAGCAGGATGGCTCGAGCGTGCTGGAGCCCACGGGTCAGTGAGGCTCTGATACAATCTCTGCAGGCTACACTCTGTCTAACTAGTTTTTTCTGAGCACAGATCTTGTTAAGTACAGAGTACTTTTTTGTATTTTAAAATGGTTCCTTTCTCTGCTTCCTAATGAGAGAAGTCTTTCTCCAGTATTTACTGTGAGAAACTGTTTAAGCCCCTGCAGTTAAAATCGACAAAAGCCCGGGCCTCTTGTGCCTGGGTCCCCTGGCATTTTTAACTCTCACACTTACCTGCATTGACCCTCCAGCAATTCATTGTTCATGTTTCAGGTTTCCCCAGGTGGATGCCGGCTTCTAGTAGAGGTCTCTCCTCTGGTAGGATTTGATTCTGTTTCTGCCCGTTCGTCTTTCCAATTTGGGAGAGCAGTAGTTTGCCTGTGACCTCACTTCTCTTAAAGATTTGAGAAAAGTGGTTGATTTTTCGGTTTGTTTTGCTTTCAACTTCTAGCTAGGATGGAGTGGCAACTTCCAAGCTCCTCACATGCAGAACCAAAAACTGAAATCTTAATATATTTTATCAGGGCGTGCACTATCATTTGTTTTTATATTTTTGTTAATTGATTAACTCAGGTCTCTCACACTGAGGGCAAACTCCCTGAGATCAGACACATTTTATCTTTGTCTGTTGCACGTACACGACTTTTGCACCAGCCTATTAACACACAATAGACATCTGTGTTAGCCAACTTTCTGTTATTGTAACAAATACCTGAGATAATCTACTTATAAGATAAAATGTTTCTTTTGGCTCACAGTTTTCTGATTAATTGGCCTTGTAGCCTTTGGGTCTGTCTTGAGGCAGCACGTCACAGTGGGAGTCTATGGCAAAGCATAGCGTATTATCTATGTTTGGGGTACAAAAGGGAGAAGGAAGAGCTTAGGGCCCCACGTTCCCCTTCAAGAGCATGCTCCCAGTGACCTAAGATCTCCCAGTAGGCCTCACCCCTTAAAGTTTCCACCATCTCCCAATAGTGCTGGGGGCCGAGCTTTTCACTCATGGGTCTTTGGGGGATACTCCAGATCCAAACTACAATAACATCCAAATACAATTTTTAAATTTAGGCATACTAAATGAATAAAGGAGTGAATGAATGGCGTCCAGCAGCAGCATCTTAATATTCTCTAAATTCACTTTCCAATAAAACCCCATTTCTGCATTTTATTCAAAGAATTCCTAGCACCTAGAAGGATGGAGGTTCAAGTCATAGAAGGCCAGCCAAGGTGTGGGGCAAAGCTTTGGAAATCATGAGCTGTAATGGATATCTTCTCTGTTCTCCAGAGGGTCCGAGACACAGACATGCTCCCACACTGAGGCTGCATGCTGTCTGTGTCTTTTCCAGCTTTCGTACATTCACTTTTTGGTTTCAGATTGAGGGAGCCATGAGAGAGCAGTTGAGTCCAGGTGACCCTTGTGCGGATGCTCCCGTTCTCAGTGCTGGTTGAGCACCTCTTGCCACACCTGAAGCAGCCCTGCAATCCCAGTCAAGAATGGAGACACACAGCAATCCAGCTTGTGTTCTGGAGTAAGTGTTAACGTGTGCTACCACCTGTGTCCTGGGAAGGAAAAAACTGAACTGTGCATAACTCTGCTTTACACTTACAGGGATTTTATTAGAGTTGCTTAGGTGCCTGCCTCCCCTCCTAAGTTATGAGTTTCTCGAATGGGGTCTTATGTCTTCCCATCACCGTCAATAGAGTAAATGTCTGTTGAATCAGATTATCAAAGAGGGCGCATGGGATGAGCTGTCCACCTGCTTTGCAAGGTCAGGACCCCATCTCTTGTGTTGGCCTGAGTCTCTGGGGATGCAGCTCCTCCCTCATTTCTCGGCAAGAAAGGCAGATACCAAACCAGCAGCTTCCCTCTTTGCTTGGCTTCATTCTGTGTCAACTTGGTACATGGATCTTAAATAGGCCTGTTCCCATTTTCAAAAATTAGAACCAGTTTGAGGCTTCTTCACTGAGTATGTGGCAATGGTGTCCCCAAATAGCTTGGAGTGATGAAAGAAATCAGCTTGGGAGAGACACCTCCCTGTTTGTCTTCTCAGCCTTGGGAGTGGGCCACAGCAGAGCTTTGCCTCAACCCTGGCCTCCCTCTCTGCCCAGGGCTATGAGGTACTCAGAGTCGTTGCATTCTGAGTGTGTGAAAAGAGCAAAGGGAACATGAGTCAGAGAAATAATTCCTAGGGCCAACCTCACCCTAGAATTGTTTCATCAAAATGGGAAGCTAGAGAGGGGGGAATCAGCCCTCTGCCAAAGTCTCCACACTGTCCCAACTTGCCTTTGACTTGAGGACTCAGCAAACACAGGAGGTTGACAAACCAAGACGGGCTTGATTTACAGAGCACTCTTCTGTCCTAGGGAGAAATCCAACATTGTAAATCACTGGGGAATGGCCGAGGTTCCGAAGTGCTTATGAACAACGTGAGCTGGCCTTGCTGCTCTCTCTGCCTGGAGTAAATTTCCACCAGGCAACGTGCCCTGCTAAGAGGTAAGACAGAGAAACAGTGCTTGTACACACACTGCAAGATGAGTCAGATGGAGAGCTACATCGGTTGATGTCTTCCTGCAGGCAGCACTCTTAAGTTCAATGAGGGGATTTCATAGCTCCTGCTCTGTCACCCAGCTTCGAGACACTTCCACCAGCCCTGGGGGTTGTGTTGTTTGAAGAGGAAGAGACAACTCCAATTTTCACAGCCCGATACCCCAGTGGCACCAACAGCTGAGTTGCTACAGCATTTTCCCAGACAGTGTGCCCACTGAGCAGTCCCCAGAAGCCTTACAGTGGTGCCTCTGTGATTCCTGTAGAGGAGGCTCTTGAGGGCACCAATATTAGAAAAAGAAACTAGGGAATCTGACTTAAAGTTGATCTTCTATGAGCGATATAATTGGCTGACTGGAAAGGAAACAAACATACAAGTGTGATTAGTAGAAAAAGTACTTATTTTGTTTACCTCCGTGAGATACTCATCAAGGTTCTATGAACATGAAATCTAAGGTTTTTTTTTCTTTTAGTAACGTGTTCCAATTGTATTTTACAGCATCTTAGGCTTAGTTTCTTCCTTCTAGATTATTCTGTGACCTTATTGACCGGGGCATTTAAAAGATAGACCTTGTGTTTATTTATTTAGCTGAAATTTATTTATTTGCTTATTCAATTTGTTAGGCCTTTGGATATTGGGTTGATAACAGATGGATGGGTGTAGGTCATATTTGTCTGGCCACTTGAGACACCTTCCTCTATGAGATTATACTCTACATTAAACAGCAGCAGCTCTCATGAGGAGACTGATCCTGGGCAGCTTTCGAGAGAATTGAGTCAAATATTGACATCACATGCTGGCCGTGCGTTTACATCCCAGGCAGTGCTCTCAGTGGGAGGAATCTCCATTGCCCCGCTGGTTGGTTAGGAAAGGTTCCAGGCTGACTCCATGAAGTCAACAAGGGAGAAGCATGGCCACCCAGGGGAGATGCGGCACAGGTAGGAAGACCAGGTGGGTTGGAGGAGCTGACTTAATGGTGACCAGCACTTTCCGGAGCTTCAGAGTGCTTGGCCATTTACAATGAGAAAGCGCCAAGTTGATCCTCTTTCTCATACTAGTTAGATGTCTCTGGAGATTGCATTTGCTCCCTAAGACTTTCTTGGTGCATATCCAATCAGACCCAAGTCTTTTCTGATAGCGAAAAAAATGGATTTGTTAAATTTTCTCTCTCTGCCCAAATTTGTGCTGGCCTCTGGCATCTGTTTCCATTTTTAATAAGTTATATATACTGTGTTCCTTCAGCTAGCAGACAGATACCACAGTCATAGGTTATAGAGTAGGAAAAGCATTAACTACCCCCAGCTGCTCATGGCAGATGGGCACACCAAAGTCACCAGAGATTTGTAAAGCTTGCCTACTCTGTGGCTCCAGGAGGACAAGCACCATGTTTCTCAGCGCAGTGGTCTATCACCACGCAGCCTGACACACTTCTAAGCCTTCTCTCCCTGTCCCGGCAGCCTCAGGTTGCCTCCTCCACACCAGCTCCCTGGTGCTCGTCCCAGCACCTATAGAACCCTCCTGCTTAGCACCAACACGAAGGCAGTGGAGTAGAAGGAAAATCCAGATTCCAGCCAAGTGAAGGGAGGAGAGACAAACAGGGAGAAGAGAAAGGCAGCAGACAAATGGCAGTAGTCTCTTTAACATAAAATGAACATCAATCGCCTGGATGATATCAATTCCAGAGGCGATTCACAAAGGAGAATTCCAGAAATGTGTAGAGCAGGGCAATGATTTTTGAATAATATTATGAATTTGGATCTCTGTGTGCCAGTATGCTAAAGGGGGAAAGATGCATCTTCTTCAATCACAAGTATTCAAATTGTTTGCTTTTTAAAAATGGAAAGTATATTACTCCTTTGGTGGATTCAATTTCACTGTAACTGCAAAAGGATTTCTTCAGGACTCGGGGTCAACCTACTGACATTAGTGATTCTGGCTACTGTTCCAGTCCAGGAACTGGAGCTCTTGTCACTCTGTGACAATGTAATGAGGGATAAATGATGGAAAGCTCAGTGAAAATAAAGGTCAAGGTGTGCATTTTAAAAATAAATGTGTGTATTTTTAAAAGATGTGCCTACCATATGATCGCAGTACAAGGTGGGCTCTGGTACTTACGCACCATCAGTTAAGAAGGTAAAAACACAGAATTTAAATTATGTGACCTACGATGTGCTGCTTGGTACATATGCTGGCTAAGGCAGATTTACACTGGCAAGTATACATCCCTGGATTTATTTCTCAAAACATCTTCACAGATTCCTAAGTTTCCTCAAAGATCTATCCAAAGAGTCCTAGCAGAAGCTACCCAAAGAGCCCGTGAACAAAAGTAATTTCACTTTCTATTTATTGTGGTAGATCAAACAAAAATCATTAAAAGATGGTAGCAGTTTAATTAATTATTATCGTCCAGTGGTTGGATTTTACATTGTTCTGTGTTGTCTATACATTACGTTAATATGTACATAGTTATAAAATCTGAATTTAGCTAAGAGCGACACTTGTGGTCATTTTCTATAAAAATTTGGTCTTCGAGCTGCCGGTAATGAATGTGGCTTAGTTGCTACTGATTCAGCTTAGGTCACTTTGACTTCTATTCCCTTTGCCAAGATCAAAATCAAAGGGTGCAAGACCACCCTGGGTTTTCCCGGGGTTTGTAGAGGCCTGTTGCTTTTAATGGGTTATGTGTAGGACAAGAATGTGTCTCATTTGTCTACTTAAACAATAAAAAGTTAACGCAAACAGTTTCACTTCAGCCGTGACGCTCACTGGATGGACTCCATTGAATATGCATAACTATTTAGTTTTGTGATTTTATGGGAAAATGGGCAGTGGTATCCTGTGAACAGGTATTTACTATGTTTAATGCCATACAGTGTCACGAACATAACTGCTTTTAGTGAGCACGGTGTGCTGAAATACTGGAGATCATTGCCACCCTCTCCTAATGCCTCTGGGATTGCATTCTGGAAAACGGTTTTCTCCGTGGAGTTCCAGGAAAGATTATCCAAAGGGAAGCACCCACCGAGGAAGTGGAGGAGAAGGTGAGGCCAGCGTACTGTGCAGGCAGCTGCACACAGAAGCCAACTAAGATGTGAGGTTCAAAGAAGCTTTCAGATGAGCTCTTGAGAGTCGCCTGTCTTGTGCTATAGGCCAAAACAGGTGGAGGGAGGGAGCATCTTAGATTCATAAACTTTGCGGTTTCCCTGGTGAGCTGCTGAGAATCACACGCTTCTGTGCTCCAGGATAATGGTATTAATAATGGCTCCCTGCCCTTCGCTTTTATGATGGTGACAGAAATCTGACTTCCTGTTTTAAAACGCTTCATTCTTAGAAGACAAACTAGTTTCTATTTTCCTAATAAAACCCTCACTGATAAAATAAGTAATTTTTTAAAAGCTCACACAAAATTAGAAAAAAAGGACATGTAAATCATAAACTGAAATAAACTACCAAAGGGCTACAGCTATTATAAAAGTAAAACTTGAAGATTGATCTGATCTAACCTCCGTCTCCTCTACCCCAAGAACTTTGACCACCTAATATCCTTTTATCCTTCAAGTCTCACCACAGAGGTCTCTTTCTCTCTGCTCCCCTATCCCTAGGGAGGTTACAGGTTTCCTAATTCTGGATAATGTGTTCCCATGACACAGCGTACTTGTGTCATTGTGACACACCTCACACTCCATTGTATCTGTTTACTTGTCCGTCTCTCCAACTTGGCTTTGAGCACCTTAAGAGCAGTCTGCAAGGCTCTTTAGTTCACTATGGCATCCTGTACCATTGGCAAGTACTTAGGGGACAGTAAGTGCTCAAAAATATTTGTTTCATGAACCAATAAATGAATCAAACTTCTGATTTCCTGTGTTTCCACTCTTGGTGTGGTCTCTCATCCAGGCCTTGCTTCCTACTTGCTGTGCCTGCCATGTACTAATCATATGACCCTGAATTTAGACTTCTACTTGTTTGTTATTTGGCAGCTTGCTGTTGGTATTATAGATCCTGGACTATATGTAGACAGGGACATTCCTACATATGGTCCTAAACAAAGTGGTATCTCAGGCCAAATTATGTGGTAGCATCGTGGTGCTATCCATATAAACATAGTACATGTTGATGTAGAATAATTGTATCTCCTACACATTTTACTTATATAGAACACACATTTATATGTGTATTTCATTTATTAAATTTTATCATATACATACTATAATAGTTTATACTTACATAAACATAAATAATACATGCGGTTGATTGTTTTACACTTAATTGATTAATATCTTTTTGTATCTCCTGGTTGGAGATGGACGTTGTCTTCACGTTGTACAAAGGGCTGCGGGCCGGAGGTACCTCAGAGATCGCTGTGGTAAGCACTCCACTGTGGGTGGTAGTGTCGGGGGTAAGATCTAAGAGCAAGGGGGAGACACCGCAGGCTTTGAAGTAGCACAGCCACGTGATCAGACTTTTGAGTTTGAGCTGTCCCTCCGGGTGAAGGATCAAGGATGGATTTCAAGAGCCCAAGACTGACGGGAGGGGGAGACCGACTTGGAGCTGTCCGGTTGGTCCTTCAAAGTGATGTCCGCAGCCTGGACTTGGATCCTGGTGGTGAGAAGAGACAGAAGTAATAAGAAAGTATAAGAAATGTTGAGTGCACAAATGGCAGAGCTTAGAGAATGGATGGAGTCAAGGATGACTCATTTTACGTATGTAGAAACCAGAGCTTACCTAAGGTCACATAGCTCGGAAGCAGTGGAGTCAGGATTCAGACTTCCATGTGTCTGACTCTGAGCCTTGACCTTGAACTCTAAGATCTGTAGCATACAGACGTGGATCAATTCTTAGTTAGATGAGGGCCTCGTGCCACACAGATTTACCTTTGTGTAGTAATGTAGTACAGTGTTTGTGCTGGACTCTTTCGATCCCTTACCTATACTGAGTAATTTTCCTATTTGATTTAACTTACTTTTATTAGTGGGCCTTCCTTCCATGTAAAAATGTTGTAATTAAAGTGAAAAGAAGGGGGAAAGAAGATACTTTCTCCTATCACTAAAATTTTGGTTTCAATTTAAAGTGAAACCAAGAAGTATTTCTCCTTCACTTTCTGAAGTACATATACCTGTAACCCTAAAAGTTCTACAGGCTGAAAGCTGCAACCAGCTCACATTTTTTTTTCCTGCCAACATGACTAAGGCAATGGGTAAGAAAACTGTAAAATAATGATCCCATATTGCTTCCAAACACCTGCCTCTTCTGTTACATCTGAGATCAATTAAACAAGTCCAGTCATTGGAAACAAACGCTGACATGTCCACGATCCTAACTCCCATTTCTTGGGGATGAGTCTCAAGCTTTCTCTTCCAGAATGAATCCTTTTGTGAGCTTCGGACACTGGAGGACATTACAGTTAATGCCCAGTTCTCCTGACTTTCATACATTCTAATGATCTCAGCTAAGCTGACTGAGGCACCCACCACTGCACATTTTCTAAGCCTTTATCAACCAACTCGACAAACCAGCTGCTCAGACACTATTCTAGATGTCTCTTTCTGTCCTATTCTTCATATCTAACTAGATCCCTTATCCTGCTGGTTCTCCCTCCTAAACTAGTTGACTCCTTCCTATCCATTTCCACCGTGGCTGCCTCAGGACAGGGCAGCAATTCCAAATTCCTGACAGACACTAGTTTTTGCGATGCAGAGTTAAGAATTGGAATTTGCAAACTCATAAATTATTCCATATTTTTGTAACACTTTGCTTCTGTGTTTTTAAATCATAATGATTATACTTCACAGAATTAGAAAAGGCAATCATGAAATTTATCTGGAACCAGAAGAGACTAAGAATAGCAAAAACAATTCTGGGCAACAGGATTAGGCAGGGGGCATCACAGTCCCCGACTTGAAATTACTGTAAAGCTTCTGTGATAAAAACAACATGGTATTGTCACGAAGACAGACCCGAGGACCAATGGAACAGGCTAGAAGATGCAGAAACAGCTCCAAACACACTCAAATACCTCATCTTCGACAAAGGAGCCAAACACCCTCACTGGAAGAAAGATAGCCTCTTTAATAAATGGTGCTGGAAAAAATTGGCTTACTGCATACTGAAAACTAAAACTAGATACATGTCTCTCACCATGTACTAAGCTAAAATCAAAGTGGATCAAAGATCTAAACATTAAAACAGAAACACTAAATCTCCTGGAGAATAGAATAGGAAGAACTCTCGAAGACATAGGGGTTGGAAAAAAATTTATGAACAGAACCCAGACTGCATGGGAAACAATACAAAGAATCAATGCTTGAGATCACATCCTGTTAAAAGGCTTTTGCACAGCAAAAGAAATTACTCATAGAGTGGGGCAAAAACCTATAGACTGGGAAAAAATTTTTGCCAGCTGTCCCTCAGACAAAGGTCTAACATCTAGAATATATAAAGAACTCAAAAAAATCACCCCCCCAAATTTAAAGACCCTATCCAAAAATGGGCATCCGAAATGAATAAACATTTCTCAGATGAAGAAATAAAAACGGCAAATAAATGTATGAAAAAATGTTCAACATCATCGGTCATTTGAGAGATGCAGATCAAAACAATACTAAGATAACCATCTCACTCCAGAAAGAACAGCTATTATCAAGAAATCAACCAATAACAAGTGCTGGTGGGGCTGCAGGGAAAAAGGAACCCTCCTCCACTGTTGGTGGGAATGTAGACTGGCCTAACTACTGTGGAAATCAGTGTGGAGATTCCTCAGAAAACTACAACTAGAAGTTTCATTTGACCCAGCTATTCCTCTGCTTGGTATCCTCCCAGAAGAATTAAAATCAACATACCACAGTGACATATGCACAACCATGTTCATAGCAACACAATTTGTAATAGCTAAGTCTTGGAAACAACCTAAATGCCCAACAACTAATGAGTGGCTAAAGAAGATGTGGTTTTTCTACACAATGGAGTACTATTCTGCCATAAAAAAGGACAAACTAGAGACATTTGTAGGTAAATGGATGTACCTTGAGAACATACTCTTAAGTGAAATAAATCAGACACTTATCAGTACACATCAAATTGTTTCTCTGATATGAGAAACCATAAGTGTAAATAAGGACAAAGTGTATAACAGATATTATGTAAAAAAAAAGATAGTATTCAAAAGAGAGGAGAACTAGATAGGGAAAAGGGGGAAAAAGAAGGAAGGTTAAAAGAAAAGTAAGATGAAAGGGGAAAAAATGGAAAAATGGAAATAAACCTGTTGCAAATAGGGAAGGGTGGGGGAATGAAAGGGAGGGGAGGGGAAGAGGGGGAAAAAACCAAGATGTATCATGTACAGGTACAAAATAATCATATTGACTATGATCATTATGTATGCAATGTACCAATACATGTTCTTGGTAAAAATAAAAAAATTAAAAATTAAATCATAATGATTGTCCATAATAATAAATGACTTATAGTATTTTTTTTTGCAATAGGGTATACTCAAATTTTGAGAGGTTTTCTACAGAGAAAGAAAAAGATATAATAAATATTTCACTATTATTATAATAAGCCAAAAGGTTGTTGCAAAATTATATATCTCAGTAACAGATAAAAATTGATACACTTGATAATACAAAACATTAGAAGATGAGAACATTAATGCAAAATAAATAGCAAATAGAGATCATTTTAAAATAGGAAGGTAAGGCAGGTGTGGTGGTATACCTGTGGTCTCAGGTACTTGGGAGGCTGAGACAGCAGGAACAGTTGAGCCTGTGAGCTGAAGACCAACCTGGATAACATAGTGAGACCCTGTCTCACTTTCTGGTTTCTTATTAAAACATTATGTAAGAACACTGATCTATTCTTCTCTTTGTACATTTTTCATTAAAAGACTTGAGAAGAACTAGAGGGTATAATGAATATACAAACACCATGAAATGCCAACAAACACTGGGCAATTGTCAAGTAATGTAATATTTATATCTTCTAACAAGGTTAATGGCACACCCACAGGTTTTGCATGGCAAAATTCCCATTTAAGAATTTGTTTTGCTTCCAAAACTTATTATTTCTTGGCAAGTCACTCAAAGGATTTGTATAACGTATACTATTTGTATAAACTTACTGATATTTATTTTATTTACAAGAACAACTTATCATTACCAGCACACAGGGTCACAAAAACATACTTACACCATGGCCGTACCTGAAGGCAAGTCTGATTAGATTGTGGCGACTTCTTTCGTACAGTCCTCTGCCCTAGTTCCCAGAAACACCAGGAGCTTGTTGGCTTTCAAACTGCTGTCAGTAGATTACTGTGATCCAGTAACAGCTCTGTGTTAAGGGTTAAGCTAATTCTCACAGAATTATATACGTCTTCTTATTTTTCAACTACTTTTTTTAAATTCAGGATTTAGAGAAGCATAGACATTTTTCTAAAAATGCCAGAATTCTCACCTGGAAGCAGCAGTGCAAACTCTCTTAATGTCTTAGCCAACTCTTCGTTTACACCATCCTCTTGCTGTGTATCTTCTCCATCCATTCTCTCCCTTGCTTGTTCTGTAAAGTGAACATGACTTACCAAATTATATTAGAATTTAAAATAGGCCTGTCTCTCCCACTTGACTGCACATTCCTTAAAAACAGAAGCTGAGTGTTGTTCAGCTCTTGATCTCTGGTGCCTAGCAATAAATTGGCACATTTAAGGTTCTCAATAAATGCCTGATAAACTGAGGTGCATTCAGTTGAGTTTATTTGAAACATAAAGAGGAGTTCTGATTCTGGAAATCTGGTAGAGTGAGACAACTAGATACCTCTTCCACTACAAATTCCTGGAAATTCTAGATTATATAGAACTAAAAATTTTAAAGCAGAGCTGACCTCAGAAGAATAAACAAGGAAGTCTTAGGTAGCACAAACTAGCAGACGACAAAAACGAAAGCCCTGAAATCTTGGAGCTGTGAGCCCTAAAGTTGACAGTGAGCCCTTGGAGGTGGGGCTGCTGGAGCTGCGGCCAGGAGTGAAGCCAAAGTCTCTACATGCTCACAAGACAGAAAGCCTTTAGGAAGGTGCGTCTCGTGCTCCCCAGGGCAGTCTGCAGCCAGGCTGAGCGAGGGACACGTGTCCCATGTATGTATGAATGGGACTTCCTTTTTCACTCTCTTCATAGGCCTTTTGCCTCCTTTTCCCTGAGGGTGGGCTGGGAGGCTGTGTGCAGGGCAAGGGTGTGCTCAACGCTGAAAGAGATGCAGTGAGAGCCACCTAAACAGCTCAAGATGTGATCAGATCAAGTGTTATCTTATGCTTACATAAATTCTGAATGGTAAATACAGCGAGGCCCGAACACATCATCATCAGCATCCTGCACACTCTGGATAAAGTTGCATTTGTGGTCACCGTGAACAGTGCACAGCAACAACTTTTACCGTTCTTAGAAGCTGGTATCCACGGGCAGCGCGATGAACAGGACAACACGGAGAGCGATGATGTGACTAGCGCTGGGTAAGAAATCTAATCTGTTCTGTTTAGGCAACTGAAGAGGCAGAAAGGGGTATGTTGTTTCAATAGGGACACGTTCCCCAAAGTTAAATTCCTTCACTTCACATGTGCCTATGAATTTTTTTTTTTACAATGGTCACATTCATTACATTTATTCTGTACCTATACATGATGTATCTTGGTTCTCCCCCCCTTCCCCGCCCCTCCCATCTGCTCCCTCCCTCCCTATTTACATCAGGTTCATTCATCATTTTCCATATTTTCCCATTCCCCTCTTTCCCCTGTTGCCTTTCTGCTTTTCCCTTTCTTTCCTTCTAGTACTCTTCTCCTCTGCACACCATCCTCCTTTTATATAATATCTATTACACCTCTTTGTCCTTATTTACAGTTATGGTTTCTCATATCAGAGAAACAATTCGATGTGTGCTCATGAGTGTCTGATTTATTTCACTTAAGAGTATGTTCTCAAGGAACATCCATTTATATATGAATGACTCTAGTTTGTCCTTTTTTATGGCAGTGT
>PVJO010009400.1:0-69831 GCA_004026905.1 Hystrix cristata
ATCTCCATATTGATTTCCACAGTGGCTGGACCAGTCTACATTCCCACCAACAGTGGAGGAGTGTTCCTTTTTCCCCACAGCCCCGCCAGCATTTGTTATTGGTTGATTTTTCCATATACGTGGTTCTTTCTGGAGTGAGGTGGAATCTTAACGTTGTTTTGATTTGCATCTCTCGAATGACTAGTGATGTTGAACATTTTTTCATATATTTATTTGCCATTTTTATTTCTTCGTCTGAGAAATGTTTATTCATTTCAGTTGCCCATTTTTGGATTGGGTCTTTAAATGTACCGCTCAACAGTGTTGAGAAGGTTCGTGCCGTTATGCACACAATCTCCAGAACTTTCCCATCTTGCAAAACTGAAACTTGGTACCCATTCAACACCCCTTCCCCAGGACCCTTCCCCAGCCCCAGCCAATCAGCATTCTTCTTTCTGTCTCTATGAGTCTGACTATTCAGGGTCCTCATATATGTGGAATCACGCGGTATTTTTGCTTACTTCACTTGGCACAATGTCCTCGATCCTCTAGTTTTATCCACAGTGTAGCATGTATCAGAATTAATTAGTTTCTTTCTTCCTGTTTCCTTTGGTGCTGGAGATAGAACCTAGAGACATTCTGTGACTAAAGTACATCCTGAGCCCTTCTAATTTTTTTGTTTTGAGACAGGGTCTCACTAAGTTGTCTAGGCTGGCCTTGAACTTGTGGTCCTCCTGCCTCAGGCTCCTGAGTAGTTGGGATACAGGCATATGCCGCCATGCCTTACTCTTATTTTTAAAAAGGCTGAATAATATTTCTATAATTATTTAAATTATAACAAGTCTTCGACAACTTCAAAAACTCGCTCAGCCTGACATGTGGTGGTGCATGCCTGTAATCCCAGAACTCTCCATGGTTCACCAACTCCTGGCTCTGTGCCTTGACAATTAGGGCAGAGCAGTTTCCCAGCTGTGCCACAGACTAGCCAGAGGTGCTTCTAAGTCCACTGGCTGGAAGGAAGGGAAAGCCTGAATTGATCATGCATTTGCACACACAGGCCCTTGAAGACCAGGGCTGGAAAGCGAGCCGAAGACCGCTGAGTTGCCTCAATCTAGAAATGAAGAGTCTGACGCTCAGAAAACTGTTCCCTCATGTGGGACTCAGGTGAGGAGGACAGGGCTCCCGGCCCTCCACACCTGGTGTTTCTGTGGCATCACTAAGCCTCGGATGTGCTTTCCCATTCTAGAGTCTGCACTGCAAGAGTGCAGGATATACTAGCTTAAACCTTAGCCCAGCATCCTTGCTGTAGGCATTGTTCTCTTCCTGCAAATAAGGAACTGAGATTTAGTGACCTTTCTGACCTAATTCCTAAGGTCGTGCTATTCAGTGTGTGAACTAGGATTTGAACCGAGGTTTCCCACCCTGGCCCCATATTTCTTCCAACTCTTCCTTCTGTGGCTCAGTTCCATGGCCAGGGATGGGTGATGGACTGAAAGTACAATTTAGGTTTATAGGCAGAATATTTTGTATGTGTTGAACTTTATATTTTCCATGAGGGAAGCCCTGTGCTAAATGCTTTGTGCATGCTATTTTATTAATCCTAAATGGACTGTACCAAGTAGGTGCTACTTTTATCCTTATTTTGCAAAAGAAATACCTGAAGGGGCTGGACATGGTGGCACATGCCTGTAATCCCAGCTACTCAGGAGGCTGAGGCAGGAGGATCATATGTTTAAGACCACTGTGGGTGACTGGTGAGACCCTCCCCCCAAACAAAAACAAAAACAGACAAGCAAACAAACAAACAAACAAATAAAAAAACCTTTCCATCTGAGTACTAACCAGATCTGACCCTGCTTTGCTTCCGAGAGCAGACAAGAGCAGATGTGTTCAGGGTGTCCGGCTGCAAGCAGCACTCACTTCCTAGCATGTGCAGAGTCCTGGGTTCAACTCCTAGTACTGCAAAAAAATCTATATTTCTGTATATCTATATATCTGGAGGTAAAATACACTTGCTGAGCAACTTGCTAATGAAATGGGAGAGGCAGAATGTGAATCCAGGACTACGTGCCCATCACTGTGGTCACTGTGGTATACTGAGTTGCTTTCCGTACTAATTGTTTCTTATTATTTTATCTCCAAAGGGGTAACTGTTGCCAAACAAAGCTCCAAGCACGTTTTTATTTTTGCTTTTCTACAGTGTGCTCTTTGAGGTCGTTTATAAACGGACCATTGGTTTGTCTTTTGGCAGTGGTCTGTACTGCGGAAATTCTGTCCATCACGTTTTTAAACACGAGAAGTCTCTTTAAATGTCACTGGACTCAGGCCGGCTCTGACAGTATGAATGGCATCCCTTTCCAAGATTAGAGCCATGTGATGACACTACGATTTTTCTACTTGATGGAAATCATTGTCTAGGACAGTCCGGGTGTTATAACAAATTGCCATGGACTGAGTGGCTTAAGCCACAGGTATTTCTTTCTCACGGCTCTGGAGGCTGGGAAGTCCAAGGGCGAGATGCCAGTAGATCTGCTGTGTGTTGAGGGCTGTCTTTCCTGTTGGTAGACCATGGACCATACTGCTGTGTCCTCATGTAGTAGAACAGAGGGAAGCTGTCTGTCTGGCTATCTTTTTAAAATTCATTTTTAACTTATGTTTAATTTTAAAATTTTAATTGTTTATTTTTTACTTCTGAAACAGGGTCTCACTAGGTTCTCTAGGCAGGACTCAAACTTTTGATCCTCCCGCCTCAGCCTCCCAGAGTGCTGGGGTTGCAGGTGTGCACCACCACATCCAGCTTGGGGTATATTTCTGAGCAAAAATTCACTGATTGCATGGGCTCTGCAGCTGGGGGAGTTGTCTGCTAGCGAGAGCCGAGGAGGAGGGGTCAGGAGCTTGCCTGCTAGTCCTGGCTCTGCCAGTCTGTCCTCTGACTGGAGCTGTCCCCAGACCAGCCTGGATCTCCAAGGCTGCGGCTCCCCATCTTGTCCAAAGGCTCTGAAAGAAAACAATGCTGCCTCCGCCTGGCATTTTTGTTTTTTAATTTAGGCAAAATCACAACACGAAATTCTCACTTTAACCAATTTTAACAATTTGGCAGCTTTCAGTGCATTCACAGTGTTGTGTAACCATGCAACATTTTCACTACCCTTAAAATAAATCTTGCACCCATCAGTAGACACTTCCCATTACACCCTCACCCCCAGCCTCTGCCAGCCACTAATCTGTTCTTGTGTCTTCCTGGATTTGCCTGTTCTGAATGTCTTCTGTTGGTGGAATCAAACACTATTTGGCCATTTGTTTCCAGCTTCTTTCAGTTAGCATAATATTTTCAATTTTCATCCACATCATAGCTTGTATGAAGGCTTCATTCCTTTTGAAGGTTGAATAGTATTTCTTTTTTTTCTTTTTTTTTGTGCTGAAGATTGAACTCAGGGCCTTGAGCTTGCTAGGCGAGCACTCTAACCACTGAGCAAAATCCCCGGCTGAATAGTATTTCTTGTTTTTTGTGTATCACACTGTGTTTTTCCATTCATCACTGAATGGACATTTGAGTTCTTTCTTCTTTTTAGCTAGTCTGTTATTAACATGCTTCCACAGATTTTTGTTTAAACAAAATCTTTTGTTTCTTGGATTCTACCTACAAGTGGAATTCCTGGGTCATATGGTAATTCTCTACTTAGCTCTCAGGGGAACTGCCAGACTGTTTTCTGGGGTGACTGCACCATTTCACTTTCCACCAGCCATATATGAGGACTCCAATTTCTACACATTTTCCCCAGCACTTACTGTTTTCCTTTTTTGGATGCAGCCATCCGGGTGATTATGAACTGGCAGCTTCTGTGCTTTTAATTTGCATTTCATAGTAACTAATGAAGTTGAGTGTCTTTTTATGTGTTTAATGAAATTCACGTATCTTTTTGGGAGAGGTGCCTAAGGCTTTGCCCATTTTTAAGCTTGATCGTCTTGTTGAATTGTGTGAATTCTTTATATAGGATACTAGACCTTTAGCAGATATAGTTTCTGATATTTCCTCCCATTCTGTAGATTTTTTTCACTTTCTTGATAGTGTCTTTTGATGCACAAAACTTTTTAGTTTTAATGCCGTTAGATGCATCTGTCTTTTCTTTGTGGCTTGTGCTTTTGTTGGCGTATGATCCCTGGGTGTCCGTAGAACTTCTGGATCAAATGAAATCTAGCAGGGGAGATCCAGGACCTCACTTCCCAGCATTACATTCATGTAACTAAATCCTTAGGGCCTTTGAAATTCATTTAGAATAGCATTTAGAAAACTAAGAATTCTTGAATGTCTTGTGCACTGAAGAAATCTGATCCTTCTACCTTGTGATCTTGTTCATATAAAGAAAAGTCTTGTGTGTGTGTGTATGTGTGTGTGTGTGTGTGTCTTATCTGCCTCTATTTAATAAAATGGAAAATTTGCCTTCCAAACCAGTGATTTGGAATGGAAGGGATGGTGTCAAAAAAGGCAACAAACAAAAAACTGAATTGAAAACAAATAAATTTGGGAACCTAATTGGATTCAATTTAAAATTTTTTTCTGTTGTGGTAAAATACACATAACATGAAATTTACTATCTTAGTGATTTTAAGTGCAGAGTTTGCTATTAATACTACTCACATTGTTGTGCATCATTAAAGTTCTTCAGCTTGCAAAATTGAAACTTTACACCCATTAAACAATCATTGTTTGTTTTCCCTCCTCCCAACCCCTGCAACCCCATGTTCTTTCTGCCTCCACAAATCTAACTTCTTTGGATACAGCCTATAAATAGAATCATACATTATTGGTCCGTATGTGACTGACTTATTCCACTTATCATAATGTCCTTAAGGTTCCTCCATGTTTTAAGCACAGAACAGAATTTCCTTTGTATTTAAGGCTGAATGTCATTGCATTGTTTATGTAGATTACACTTTATCTATCCATCCATCCATCTGTGGATATGCACATTGATCCCACCTTTTGGCTCTTGTGAATAATGTTGCTATGAACATGTTACACAGGTGTCTTTTTGAGACCTTGCTTTCAATTATTTTGAGTATACACCGAGAAATGGAATTGATGGATCATCTGGTAATTCAGTTTTTAATTTTTTGAGGAGCCACCATATTGTTTTCCACAGCTGCACCATTTTAATTCCCACTGACAGTGTACAGTGTTCCTATTTCTTCATGTCCTCAGTTACACTTGTTATACTTTTTATTTTTCCTTTGGGAGTCAGGGTCTCACTGTACGGTCCAGCTTGGCCCCGAGCTCCTGGATTTAAACAGTCCTCTTGCCTCAGCCTCCTAAGTAGGAGGAACTACAGGCATGTTCCGCCATGTCCGGCCATGGGTTTTTGTTTATTTTTGGTAGTAGCTGTCCTGCTGGGTGTGAGGCAGTGTCTCATTGTGGTTTTGATCTACACTTTCCTAATAATTAGCGATAGTGAGCATTTTCTTTTTTCATTTCCTTACTGTCCATTTGTAGATCTTCTTCGGAGAAACATCTGTTCCTTGGCCAATTTTGAGTTGGCTTTTAAATTTTACTTTATTTCTCAGTTTAGGAATTTTTTTTAAAATGCTGAGTATTAAGTCTTGACCACATAATTTGCAAATATTTTCTACTGTTCTGTAGTATGCCTTTCATTGTTTATATTCTTTGATGCATGGAAATTTTGAACTCTTGATTTTTAAAACTAAGACCATGTTTATATTAGATAACACCAATAAGCACATTTTAAAAGAAAGAAATTATGATCATCTTGCTACCTAGAAGTAAACACAGATACCATTTTGTTGGATTATAATTTTCCATTCTTTATACTTCCATCAAAATTGAATGAAAAAAAAAAGAAAAAAAAGAAAAAAAAAATTGAATGGGAAGCCGGATGTGGTGGTGCACGCCTGTAAACCCAGCACTTGGGAGGCTGAGGCAGGAAGATCGCCCCGAGTTCAAGGCCAGCCATTGCTATGTAGTGAGTTCAAGACCAGCCTGAACTGCTTAGCAAGACCCTGTCTCAAATCAATCAATCAATCAATCAATCAATCAATAAATAAATAAAATGAATGGGAGAGGTTGAGGATTTAGCTCAGTGGTAGAGCGCTTGCCTAGCAAGTGCAAGGCTGAGTTCAATCCCCACCATCCTACCCCCACCCTGCAAAAGAATGAGAGCCTGGGGCCTTGGCCCTGTATAGCTAGCTCAGTGGTACCATTCCTGCCTGTCACGTGTGAGGGCCCTCGATCCCAGCACTGGGGAGTGTGTGGGCATGAATACTGTTTTTCAGCAATTCTCAGCATTTCACACTGGATATTATACTTCTTAGAATCCCATATTTATAGGTGACAAGTGATACTCTCTTACTTGCCTATTTTTCTATATGTGCCTTCATATTTTAAACGTTGTTTTATAAAAATTTTGTATTAAAACCATAAAGTTTAATGGGATCTGTTATACATTTTTTGCCTCTAATTTTTAAATGGCTTTTATTTTTTGACATTCAAATTTAAATTTCAAGTAGTTCAGTAAATTCATGTTTTTGGCATGTTTTCTGTATTTATTTAACATTTTAAATTCAAGATTATATAACAATTTACCTATATTTTATATTAAACCCTTTTGGAGTCTACGTTTATTTACATTGGATCTGGTAATTAAACTTTCTTTTTAATTTAAATTGGAGTAAGGTATAAGTTAATTTTTGAAATAACCAGTTTAAAAAAAAAAGGCCAGTTTTTCTGATGGCGTATTTTGAATAACTGATATTTTTTCCATTTATTGTTTAGTATGCTCAGCCTTTTGTGTGTACCTGCATCTGCTTTCTGTTTTGTTAAATTTTTGTTGTTGTTGTTGTTATTTTGAGACAGGGTCTTGCTATGTAGTTCAGGCTGGCCTTGAATTTACAGAAACCCTCCTGCCTCAGCCTCCAGTGTGCTGGGATTACAGGTGTGCACCTCTGTGCTGGCCCAGCTTTCTGTTTTGCTTCTTCAATCTCCCTGCCTAAACTCACGGTGGTTCAATACAGCTGCAGTTATTTACAGCTTTTCATATCTTTCCTTTTAATCTTCCCCATTGCTCAAATGCATCTCCATTAAAGATATTTTCAGTTACGGAAAACTGAATATGATTTTTATCAGAATCCTATTAAATTTATCTACTGAGTTATTATAAAGCATATTTAAGTTCTTAAGCCTTTCTACCTAAGTTTATATCTTGCCATTTAGTCAAATAATTTGTTTTGTTCCTGTGAAATTTCCTGTTGGATTTATTTTGTTGCTATTGTGAGTGGGAAAATTCCCCATTATATGTGGTGATTTATATTATGGGAGACTCAAATTTCATGTTAATTAGTGACAGGTCATGATGAACTCACTCTCGGTTCTAATAGATTTTCACTGATTCTCTTCCAATGAGCTTATTTTTTGTGGCTAACAATCTTGTGCGTTTGTCTGGAGATGGAAGCTGGGGTCTTGTGCGTGCTAGGCACACGCTCCACCTCCAATCTACACCCTTAGCTTTTTTTTTTTTTCTTTTTGGTGATGTTGGGAATTGAACTGAGTAACTTGACACTGAGCTACATCTCCAGTCCTTTCCAATCCTTTACAAAAATTAAAAACAAATTGAGACAGAGTCTTGCTAATTGCCCAGGCTGGGCTCAAGTTTGTGATCCTCCTGCCTCAGCTTCCTAGAGTTGGATGATCACAGGTGCGCACTACCACGACTGGGCTCTAGTGCAATTTTCACCAAATGCTGTGATTTATTGTTTTCTTCCTCATCTCTTGGTAATGTCAGAGTTCTCTGCTTGATGTCTGACCTTATTGAGAATACTGCGCTCTTCTGTAAATATTTGAGACAGAGATTCTCCACTGCATTTAATTAGTGAGTATTTTGTCATTGTCCCCAGAAACACACTGTGGTTGCAAACTAGTTGGTTTTCTGTTGCAGTGGAAGAGAACGCCTCACAAGGAGCTGTGGGTGTTTCTGTAAGAAGGTGATGAAGAGAGATTCAGGCTTTGGCTGGGTGATTTCAGGGGCCCAAGGAAGCGATTCCTTCTGGAGAGGGTGCTGTTGGAAAGTGAAGTAATTTTGTGATTGGGGATGGCAATAAGTCTGTCTCTAGCAGGGCAGACAAGACTGAGGCTAAGGCTGTAATTATTAAAGAATCAGCGGTGACTGATATTAGTTAGGCAAAGTTTGGTATTTTATGACTTGAATGTTGTACATATTTTATTGGACATGACTATGGACTGGTCCGGCTTTTGTCTTGGTCCATCCAGCACAGAAGTGGGCTTGTCTGACGCTGACGGTTTGTGAAATTGTTTCTGTACAGCGAGAGACCACCCGGCCCTTCCTGTAAGCGACAGACCAGGTCTTGGCAGTTACCGTTGTACACCAGAGAATGATGCTTGAGCCAGTGGGGGCCGCTGTGTGAAGGTGGCCCCGTAAGATGATGGTGGAGCTGGGGAATTCCCATTGCCTAGGATTTGGGCTGTGACTTTTCCATGTGTCGATGTGTTTGGATGCACAAATGCTTCCCTTTGTGTCACTGTGATACAGCTGGGTCATTTGGTAGCTCTGTTTCTAGTTTTTTGAGGAACCTCTATACTGATTTTTATTTACATTCCCATCAATAGCACAGAAAGGCTTCTTTTGCGCCACATCTTAGCCATCATTCATAGTTCTTTGTATTATTTTTTTCTTTTGTTTGTGGGGTCTTAATATGTACCCCAGACTGGCCTTGCACTCAAAATCCTCCTGCCTCAGTCTCCTGAGTTCTGGTATTATGGGTACGCACTGCTGCTCCTGGTTGTTTTTGAGTTCTTGGTGATAGCCATTCTGACCAGGGTGAGATGGAATCTCAGCAGAGTTGTGACTTGCATTTCACTGATGACTGAAGATGTTGAACACTTGTTCATATACTTATTGCCCATTTGTACTTCTTTCGAGAAGTCTATTCAGTTAATTTGCCCCTTTGTTGATTGCACTATGTGATTTTTTGGTGTTTTTTTTTTTTTTTTTGAGTTCTTTATATATTCTTGATACAAATCCTCCTTTGGAAGAGTAGCTGGCAAACATTTTTTCCCGTTCTGTAGGTTGTCTCTTCACTCTGCTAGCTGTTTCCCTTGCTATGCAGAAACTTCTTAGTTTGACATAGTCCTGTCGTTGCTTCTTGCTATTATTTCCTGCATCGTCGGAGTCCTAGTCAGGAAGTCTTCGCCTGTGCCTATGCCTTCAAGTGTTTCTCCTGTTTTCTTCTAGCTGTTTCAAAGTTTCAGGTCCTATACCAGGTATTTGACCCACTTTGAACTGATTTTTGTACAGGGTAAGAGGAGAATCTAGATTTAGTATTCTGCATGTGGGTCTCCAGTTTTCCCCGCACATTTGTTACAGAGTCTGTGTTTTCTCTGGCGTATATTTTTTACTCCTTTGTCAAAATCAGATGGCCATAGCTGTATGAGTTTGTTTCCAGATTCTCTATTCCATGGTTTCTGCTACTGTGGCTTTGTAGTATAATTTGAAATCAAGTATTGCGATACCCTGGCCTTGCTCTTTTTGCTGAGGATTGCTTGGCTATTCTGGGTCTTTTTTTTCCCAGTGCTGAGGATTGAAACCAAGAACTTTTCACTGAGCTGCATCCCTAGCCCATTTTTTAAAAATTTAGAGATAGAGTTTCACTGATTGGCTCAGTTGCACAAGCTGGGCTCAAACTTCTGATCTTCCTGCCTCAGCCTCCCAGAGTGCTGGGATTAGAGGTATGCACCATCATGACCAGCTATTTCGGGTATTTGTGTTTCCATATGGATTTGAGGATTGTTTTTTCTAGTCCTGTGAAAGAGATCATTGGAATTTTGATGGGAGTTGTACCGAATCTTTAGATTGCTTTTGGTAATATAGTCACTTTAACAATATTAATTCTGCTCATCCATGAACAAGGGTGGTCTTTCCATTTTCTGATGTCTTCTTCAGTTTCTTACTCTAGTTCTATAATTTTCATTGTGGAGATCTTTTATCTCCTTGTTTAAGTTGATTTGGGGTGTGTATGTGTGTGTGTGTGTGTGTGTGTATGTATTTTGAAGCTATTGTGAATGGAATTGTTTTCCTGATTTCTTTCTCAACTAACTCATTATTGAGATATAGAAAAGCTATTTGATTTTGTGTCCTGTGCCTTAGTCACTTTTTTATTGTGAGAATAAAATATCGAACACCCACTGTTTAAGGAGGAAAGGTTTAGTTTAGCTCACACACTTTTGGTGGATTCAGTCCATGGTCACCTGACTCCAAGACAGAAATGGCATGGTAGAGGGGCCGGGTGGAAGACAGCTGTTCACATCGTGGCAGTCAGGAAGCAGAAAGGGAAAGGAGCCCCGGGCAAGAACACACCATCCCTGCCCACACTCCCACCCCCAGTGACCACCTCCAACCAGGCCCCACCTCCTAACAGCACATTCAGCTACTGAACTCATTGTCCACTGATGAGTGTAGAACCCCCATATTCCAATCACTTTCCACACACACACATGAGAATTTGGGGTAACATTTTAGATCTAAACTATAACATCCTGCAAAGCAGAACTTCTGACCTCCCCCAAACTCACCTCCCACCCTTCTTTAGTGCATGGTACCACCTAGTTGGTTGCTTAAGTTGAAACTCACAGGAATCCTCCAGGTCCCACATCCCTTGTGTCCATTCCACCAGCAACTCTATAAGGCTTATCTACAAAATGTCCCAGACTCCTCGGCTCTTCTCTGCCCACCTCTGCTTTCGTCAGCTTGACCATCATGTTTCAGCAGGGCCTCAGCCGCAGCCTGCTGAGAGCTGCCTTCGGTTCCCTCTTGTTTTGCTGGAATCCAGTGGATGCTCCGTGCCCGCACAACTTAGACAGTGTCATTCTTCTCCTGTACCGGTTCTGGGTTGGTTTGTGACTCCCCAAAGTCTCCTCATGATTTGATGCCCAGTTTCCTCTCCAACCCTGTTCAGATCATTCACACCGTCTCCTTGTGCGGTAGTCACTCGGGCTTCTGTTCTGTCTCTTGAGCCTAGCTGTGTCTCTCTCATCTCGCAGGCAGATTGTTCTTTTCCCAGCTCTGCACGTCGCCAGCTCCTTTTACTCCCAGTCTCAGTGTAAATGTCACCTTGACAATGAGACCTTCTGCCAGAAAACCCCAGAAAAAGGCTTCCTTCATCCAAAGCGGCTTCCTTCATCCAAAATTAATATGAAATTAATTTTAACTACGTATTTCATTTAAACCAGTATGTCTACAGTATGTTGAAGACATTATCATTGTGGAATCAGTATAAAATTGTTAATGACATCTTTAATATCCTCTGCATGTGTGTGCATTTATCCATACTAAGCCTTGGAAATCTGCTACGCATTTTTGTTTACACTTAGAACACTTTTCAGATTTGACTGGCCACTTGTCTAGTGGCGGAAGCCACATGTGGCCAGTAGAAACCATACAACCTTAATGTGATTCTAGTTACTTTCTATGTCATCTCTGTTTATTTCCTTCGTTTCATAGCCATCATTGTTTGCTACTTTGGGAGGATTAGAGTGTGACTTTGAAAGTGGATCAACTTAGTTGAAATCCCATTTCCACTATTTTCCTGGGGCGACTTCTGGACCCCGGATTCCTTGTCTATGAGCCCAACACACAGAGTCCTTGTCTCGGAGTATTGTGGAGATGCCAAGTGCACGCTCCATGGGAAGTCAACTCCCTTTCAGTGTTAGCTATTGTTTATTAGCTAATGTTGGTCTTCTTCCCCTAGTTACACACATCTTGATGGCAGAAGCTGTGTCTCCTTTGTTCACATTTGAATTTGCTGCACCTGGTCCATAGATAAGCCCCATATATTTTTGTTAGATGAACTGAATGGATGAGTGGACAGAGGGGAAGTGGGGTTGGGGTTTCCAACATAAATTTCTCAGGCTGACTTTGAAACAAGAGCAGACCTCTTGGCCATGGAGAGAAAGGGACTATAGCAGGCGGAAGGAAGAGAATAATGGCATGGAGTGAGTGAGGGAATCCATGCTGTTTGTCAGGGATACGCTCTAACTCAAGGGGGAAAGTTGACAAAGAAGAAAGTGGAGGACTCCCAGGACATGAAGCTGAAGAAGTGTGCTGAAGCCAGACTGCAATGCCAGGAGACCATGCCGAGGTGTCTGAGTTCCCCGCTTGTGCTGGGGAGGTGCTAAGGGTGGTGATGTTTTGCTTTCATTTCCCCATAAACTTTCTTTTTGAGGCAGTGCTGGGGATCGAACTCAGGGCCTTGCACTTGCTAGGCAAGCACTTTAACCACTGAGCTAAATCCCCAGCCCCTCCCCATAAACTTTCCGAAGGCATTGTTTTGCTTTTCTGACGTTTTTGTTTGCTTGTTTGTTTCTGTGCCTTGCAATGCTAAGCACATACTTCATCACTGAGCTATGTCCCCAGCCCTGGGGCTTTCCGATTGCAATGCTGTGCAGAGCTTTGGGGATGCACAGCTTTTCTTCCTATTAGTCCGAAGTGGAAGTGGCTGACATGGCACTGGGTGTACCTGCTCTGGGACGGTGTGGTGAAACTCTCTTGCGGTGTTCTCCACAGAAACCACACAGTTAAACGTCTGTCCTGAGAAGACAGCTCTGGCCAGAAGGGAAGCCTTTCTTGGCAGTGAGACGAATCTGGTGGCAGAACGATCCTTGGTGGCTGTTGCCAAAGTCAAGATGAGGAGTGAGGAGCCATGAACTAGGGATGGCTGTGGAAATGGAAAAATGGGAATGGGATAAAGCAACCCACAGACAGATCTTACAAGGCTCATTCGTTCCACAAGTGTTTAGCGAGTGTCTGCCAGGTACCCTTCATGGTTCTAGGCTTTGGGGACATTTTGGTAAATAAAATAGAAATCCTTGTTAATGATTATCCAGCCTGTGATGGAAGAAGAGGAGGAGACAAGCAGTAAATGAAGTTCATACATCTGTCCAAGACTCTGCTTGATAACGATAACTATGATGCGCAGGGCAGGAGGACCGTGTGGCACAGGAGCCGCCTCACTGAGAGGACAGCGTGGGGTACAGGCTTGAGGGAGGTCTTGCAGGAGCTAGCTGGGGCCTCTGTGGGGAGGGTGCTCTGGGCAGAGGAGAGCTGCGAACAGCCCCCAGGAAGAGTCTGCCTGGAACACGAGCAAACTGCAAGGCGGCCCGCGAAGACTGCAGCAGAGTGGGCCGAAGGGAGGGGAGATGTGTGTTGGTCACTTTCCTCATCGCCGAGACACAGTACCCAACACCAGCAGCTTAAAGGAGGAGAGGTTTATTTTGGCTCACAGGTTCAGAAGTTTCAGTCCACGGGCGGTAGGCTGACACAGGAACTGCATGGTGGAAGGGCCTGAGGGAGGAGAGCTGCTCGTGGCATGGTGAACCAGAAGCAGAGAGAAGGGAGGAGCCAGGGCAGGAGGTGAGCCCTTCCAGGCCACACCCCCAGCGACCCCTCTGCAGCCAGGCACTGCCTCCTAGCGGCACATTTAGCTCGGAACTCATCCAGGAATGAATCCACGGATGAACATAGCACTCCATGATCCAGTCACTGTTTGAAAGCCCCGCCTCTGAGCACATGAGAATTTTGGGGGGCTCTCTGGATCTGAACCGTAAGAAGATGGTGTGAATAGTGTTGCATGGCCAGGCTGCGAAAGGCTTTGTCAGCCATCTTAAACTGTTGGGTTTCACTCTGATAAAGATGGGGAACCCCTACAAGATTCAGAGAAAGGGACGGTCACGCTGTGTCTGAAGTTTTAAAAGGGCTACTGTGGCCTGCGGGAGCAACAGTGGGAAGGCGGAGGCTGGCGTGAGACACGACAGTGGTGGCCAGGCCCAGTGGGCGGGTGGCGATGGGAGGAGGTGCCTGGCCTTCAGACAGAGGGGTTGGTGAGAGATTCTGGAGTGGAGGGTGGCAAAAAAGCAGTTGGGGAATTGACAATTCCTTGGTTTCTCATTTGGGTAAAATGAAACCCAAAACCAAATTTGGGGTAAGGGGGAGAGGGAGGTTTCGAGAGAGCCAGTAGCCTTTGATGTGGACCTTCTGAGTGCCAGGTGGCTGCAGGATGTTTATGTGGGTGTCACATGTGGGCTTCAAGTGGCAGAGAGTGATTCCAAACCAAGGTCACTGCCAGAGTGGAAGCGGTGAAATGCCAGATTCAGCATGAGCCAGGCAGGGAAGACAAAGCGTTTGCTGGCCATGAGGGCTGAAACACCAAGGCTGAACACAAGCAAAGGGGCCATCAGAATCAGCTTTGAGGACTGTCTTGGCCTGTTTTGTGCTGTTACCACCGAATATTTGAGGCTGGATGATTTATAAAGAGAAGTCATTTATTTTCTCATAGCTGTGGAGGCTGAAAGTCCAAGATCAAAGTGCCAGTCTCTCATGCAGTGGCCCCATGTGGCAGTAGAGAGATTAGCAAGCAACTTCCGGAAGTCCTTTCTACAGAGGCATAAATACGTTCCTGGGGGCCCAGCCTTCAGGACCTGAACACCTTCCCTACCTTACTTGGGGATCACATTTTCAACGCATGGATTTTGGAGGACGCATAGTACTGAGACCACAGTAGGGATAGAAAACAAAACAAGGAAACAGCAGAAGAAATTGAGGAAGCAGATGATGGGGATTTAAAGGGAACACAGGGTGTTCTAGTTTAATCCTGTGGAAGGGCAGCTGGGAGAGCTCAGAGATGCTTAAAGAGGCCCAGCAGTGATGGCCTTGGCCAGCAGGGCCAGCTTCCAACCCCTGACCTCCTGCTGGAGGTGAGCGCAGAAGAGGCCTGGGACTGGAGGCAGAGATGAGGCGCTGTGGGCATGGAGGTGGTGCTTGGAGCCCTGGGGTGGATGGGGTCACTCAGGGAAAATGTGCATCCTGGAAAGAGTTCCTGTAACTCGTGGGCAGGAGGAGAGATGGAGAAGAACTTCAGGGAGGCAGATCTGCGGCAGGAGGGAGTGAAAGCACAAGAGAGAGAGCTCTGATTTGTAGCCATCTAGGCTTGGGGTGGGTCAGGTATTTGCCTGTGGGCCTTGGAGGTAACCACTCTGGGCCCTGGCACTACTGTGAAAACTAGAACCCTGTTCCCCAGGGTCTTTCAGCTGAGAAGGTTAGTGAAAGTCCAGTGCTTGGTATTAGCAGGTCCTCCACACATGATTGTTTTATGTTAATCAACATTTGAAAAACAAGAGAGGGAAGAGAGAGAAGACATTTCAAAGGTGGGCTGGTCAACTGTGTCAAAGGCAGAATGAGATGAAGTAAAAGGAAAGCTGGAAGGACTCTCTGTGGCTATCCTCCACCCACCGCTGGTCTTTGGGCAGTGTGGGGGTGGTAGCCATGTGCTGTCGCCAGGGGCCGCGGGATCGGTGTGGAGCTGGCTAGGGTCTTCTTGGCTTCCTTAGAAGTCAGCTGGGCTGCGGGGATCTGGGCATAGGGAGGCCCCGTGCATTGCTGTGTTATTTTGCTTTGGGCAGGGGTGGCACTGGTCACATGTGTGTGAGGGAGGCCCCAGCAGGTGGGCAGGACTGATGGAATGGGCTGCAGCCCCAGATGAGGATGGGAGGGACTGCCCTCAGGTGCAGTGCTGGACAGCCTTGCTCAAAGATGACCAGGGCCTCCTCTTGCAGCAGGGAAGAGGCTGGGTGAAGCCTCTTGGAGCGGTGGAGTTGGATGACAGGGTGCTGAGGGGAGCTTGTGTCTCATGGGCTCCAGGTAAATGAAGAGGGAGGGTCTTTTCCAAGAGCAGGTGGGGCCACGGTGGACCTTGGGAAAAGGAGAGTTTTGGTAAACTCTCCTGTTTTTATTTTGAAGTTTATTTTTATTATTGCAGTACATAATGATTACACTCAGTGTGGGGAATTGGTATGTGTACAAAACACATCTCAATCCTTTTTAGGCCTTATTTCCTTCCCTTCCATCTCTAGACCCTCTTCCCATTGCAAAGAGATCTATCTCCATGTTTCCTATCATCTGTGTTTTATTTTGCTCCTTAAATTGTTTATATTCTGGGTTTCTCGAATAAGGGAAACCATGGGAGATATATATATACATATATATATGCATTTTTTTTAACCATGTGATTTTTGTTTTTGGGGTGCTGGGGATCGAACTCAGGGCCTGTGCTTGCTAGCCAAGCGCTCTACCACTTGTGCTAAATCCCTAACTAACGATGTGGTATTTAAGCTTGTGTGTCTGACTTATTTCAATTAATATTATGGTCTCAAGGTGCATCCATTTTCCTACGAACAACTCAAATTTATCTTTCTTTATGACCGAGTAGTACTCCACGGTATGTAAATTCCACACTTTCTTTATCCATTTATCTCTTGATGGACATATATAGGCCACTTCCAAGAATTAGCTATTATGAACTGTGGCACTGTAAGCATGGGTATTTGTGGACCATTGTAATATGGTGTCTCTAACTCTTTCAGAAAGATAACAATAGCTGGGTCAAATGGAATTTCTAATTTTGAGGTTTTTTAGGAATCTCCATACTGATTTCTATAGTGGTTGTACTAGTTCACATTCCCATCAACAATGTAGAAAGGTTACTTTTTCCCCATGGCCTCACCAGCATTTGTTATTATTTGATTTCTTTATGATGGCCATTTTTTTCTGAAGTACGATGGAATCTCAGTGTTTTTTAATTTGCATTTCTCTAATGGTTGACGATGTTGAACATTTTTTCATGTATTTATTGGCCATTCGTACTTCTGAGAAATGTCTGTTCATTTCAGATGCCCATTTTTAGATTGGGTCTTTTATTGAGGGGGTTAGTTGTTTATATATTCTAGATTTTTTCCCATTCTGTAGGTTTTTCTTCCCTCTCTTGGTTATTTCCTTTAAAGCCTGTCATATATCATTAATTTACCCATTTAAAGTACATAGTGGCTTTTAGTATTTTCACATTTTGTACAGCCATCATTGTATATTTCAGGACATTTTCATTAGTCACTCTGCCTGCCCTCCATCCCATCCCGAGACAGCTACTAGTCTGCTTTTGTTTCCATGGATTTGTCTATTCTGGACACTTCATATATACTATGTGGCCTTTTGTGGCTGGCTTAGTGTTTTCGAGATTTATCCACAGAGCATGTACCAGTTCTTCATTCCTTTTTATGGCTAATGATATTCCATCATCTGGATATACAGGGTGGTGTCACTTAAGGCTGCCCTCTGAGAAACACAGTGTTAGGAGACTTTGCCACTGTGTGGTAAAATGCACAGTGTGGTACACAAATTGAGATAGCACGCCCTCCTGACTGCCATGATGAGCCAGACAATACAGAATTAAATTAAGCACAAGAGAAAACGTGATCAAGTGACACAGTAATCAAGGACATTCGAGGGAACTACAGGCACGACAGTGCACCGTTGTACAGTACACTTTTTACATGTAAGTCAAAGGAGAACATGCTAAGAGAGTAAGTATAACACAGTAAACACACAAATCAGTAACATAGCCACTTACTATTATCAATTATTGTGCCCTATGCATATATGTATGTGCTATACTTTTACACAACTGCCAGTAGATGTATTTGCACCAAGATCACCACAAACATGTGAACAATGTATTGTCCTGTGAGGTTGTGCTGGCCACCGTGTCATTAGGCTATTGGAATTTTGGGTTCCATTATAATCTAGAAGATCACTGCCCGACATGTGGTCTGTCCTTGACCAAAGTATGATTATGTGGTACATGAACATATTACTTTTTAAAAAAAAATCCATTCATCAGTTGACTGCTCTTTGGGTTGTCTCCACTTTTCAGCTGTTATGAATAACGTTGCTGTGAATGTTGACAGTGGAGTCCTGATGTAGACATGTGTTTTTATTTCTCTTAGTTATATACCAAGGATTAGAATTGCTGGGTCTTTTGGTAACTCTGTGTTTAACTTTTTGAGGAGCTGCTGAACTATTTCCCAAAGTAGCTGCACCATGATTACACTTCCAACAGCGGTGTATAAAGACTCCAGTTTTTCCACATTCCTGCTAGTACTTGTTTTTGGTTGTCTTTTTTTTTTTTTTTTTCTTTTTTTCAGTCGTACTGGGGTTTGAATCCAGGGCTCTGCATATGCTAGACGAGCATTCTGCCACGGAGCTACATTCCCAGCCCTTTTTATTTTGAAACAGGCTTTTGCTTTTGGATCCATTTTGAGTTAATTTTTCTGTGTCGTGTAGGTCAGGGTTTAATTTCATTATTTTGTCTGTGGGTATTTACTTGTCCCCATTCCATTTGGTGACTGGCAAAAACATCTTGGGGGCTGGCAGGGAACTAAGACACAACATTGCTCAGAGTTTTGGAGAAGGCTGCCTTGGCAGTGAAGTTGGTGAATGTGCTGTAAAATACTTTGATGTCCAGAGGGTGAGAAGCATCCTGGAGGTTGCACATGGGATGAGGACAGTGGGACAACAGGGGCTTGAAGGAAGCGAGGCACTGATGAGTAAGGTCGGGGTGACTTCTGGAGGGACCCGGTGATGGCCTGGTAACACAAGAAGAGCTTTATTAATGCAGTGGGAAAGCAGGTTTGGCGAGAACAAGGGAGTAGCATGAATAGAATGGTAGAGGTCAAGAGTTGGGAAATGGAAACAAGTCGAGAAGTCCAAGTACTCTGAAGGCCCAAAGAATGGAGCGGGAATGGAATGGGCTGTTCAGATTGGAGTGGTCAGCTGGATGTGCCTGTAATCCCAACATTCTGGGAGGCTGAGGCAGAAGAATCACAAGGTCGAGTCCAGCCTAGGCAACTTAGCCATCTAGAGAGACCCTGTCCCAAAATATAAAACTAAAGCACTGAGGATGTAGCCCAGTGTGAAGATTCATACTTCAATCCTCAGTATAGCAGTAAAAAATAGACAAGACTGGAAGGAATAGAGGACTCAATGAGCTAACAGCAATAACATCACTAGTTATTAGCGTCATTACTGACAACTGGAGTATGAATCCTTACAAGGCTTTAGACACCATGCTGAACCTCTAGCTTTATAAAGATTTACAAGGCAAAGTTGTGAGTTCTGGCGTCAACTGCCTGGCACCGGGTTGCCAGTTACTACTTCCTGCCCCTGTGTGACCACCGCCAGCGTGCCCTTTCCACGTGGGGTTGCCAGTTTTAGGAAACAGAACTACAGGACACCCAGCCGATTTTGAATCTTAGATAAACATTAAATTTTTTAATTTAGTATAATTATGTATCATGTAATATTTGGGACACACTTATACTTAAAAAACTTATTCTTTGTTTATTTGAAATTCAAACTTAATTAGGCATCCTACATTTTATCTGACAACAGTATTTCTATGACTATTTCTAATTTAAGTTTCCTTATCACTTGAATTAGCATAAGAGAGAACGGTGTCTAATCTGTCCTACTTTGGCTGTAAAGTGGTGACTAAACAATCAGCATTCCTTTCTCACAGTCCAGAGGCTGCCAGCGTGGTTGGGTCTGATGGGACCCTCTCCCAGGTTGCAGACAGTGACCTTGTTTTCATACGTGGCACAAAGAGTATGTGCTAATTCTACATTCTCTCTTCTTTCTTTCCCTCTATCTTCTAATTGGTATGTGTTTGCAGTACATATCCACATTCATTTTGGGGAACTGATCATTCTCTTTTGTTATAAGGGCACTAATCCTATTCGTGGGGGTTCCACCTTTATGAAATAATAACCACCCAAAGTTCACACCACTAAATGAGGTTACATCAGGGGTCAGGTTGCAGCATAGGAATTTTAGGGGAGCACAAACATCTTGTCCACGACATTAGGGCTGTTTAGGGGATCGAGTGTGTAATACTTAAAATCTTGGGAGCATAAGCCGGCACAGAGTAAAAACTCAGCCATTGTTATTGTGTAGTTCCATTACAAGGGCTGGCCAGTCAGACTTACTCCAGGTCCTTGCTTCAAACAAAGAATTGGATGATACAAGCCAAAAACAGTGCCAAAAGTTTATTTGAAAAGCAAGGGGTGAAGGGGTAAGGGAGAAACTGGCTCTGTAGAGCAAACGTGGACCAAACAAAAGCAGAAAAGAGAAAAAGACCAAAAATAAAAGCACACCCTAGTCGGGGCACACAGGATTGGCTGCCATGAAGAGTCATGGCGGCAGGCTGCCCCCGGTGTGTTATGTGTAGTCCACGTCTTGTGGGGCCCAAGTGAAGTTCTGTGTACAGGCTCCTGAGAGGCGAGCTGTGCGGATCCTGGGATCTTGCCCTGCCTCTTTCCCAGCCAGCCTGAACCGCATCTTTCTCCTCTCTCATTGTTACCTCTGAAGTTGTGTGAACTTCTGGTCTGCTCTGCAGCCTGAATTCAGTTTGTGGAACGCAAGTATAAAGACTGTAGTGGAAAGTGTAAGAGAAAATACACGGTGTTTTGGGCCTAGTGCTGCAAAATCGAATGCTGAGATTTGCATTTTGGTCTCCGCGTTGGGGCATGTGGATCTGTTTTACGAATTGGAGTGGAAAGTAGTTATTTATTTAGATGAGCGAATCAAGAAGAGATTATTAATTTGTTGACATTGCTTTGAAGTGAATGTGCCAGGACACAGTGCTAGAGTCTGTGTCAACAACAGGACTGTTCCGTCAGCTCGCCCTGCAGTTATCCTGCGCAGTACCGTCACGAGTTCATGTCGCTTTCTCCCCTCTAAACCAGCAGCTCTCTGGGTAACGCGTTATCACAAGTAAATTGTTAGGTGGGCAGGGCCCGAATATGGATTCATGAAGGGGAGTTGACTCTGTTTGAACCAAGGGAAATCTGGAATTAGGCCTAAAGGGTGCACAACAGAAACAGCAGAGACGTTTGCATGTCACAGAGACTCACAGAGGGCAGGATCCATGGGCAGCTGTGCGAGGGGGAAGGCAGGTGGTGGAAGGAAGGTGAGGAGGAGGCCACACGCTGACTTGGACCCCCCAAAGAGACTGGCTGGTGATAAATAAGGGCACATGGAGTAAAATTCCCCTTTGCAGCTGAGAAGTATGTAAATTAATTTTTATGTGAGACAGGGTCTCACTAAGTTACCCAGGCTGGGCTCCATCTTGTGATCCTCCTGCCTCGGCCTACCAGAGTGCTGGGATACAGGTGCGTTACCAGGTAATGAGCAGCTATAGTCCAGGCTCTTATGTACGACAAGCAAAGAATTGTCAAGTGTACACCCGGTAGCAAGTGGTAAGCAGCTATATTTATCGAAGATCCTGAGAAGTTGTGCTCAAGGCCAAGTCCACACTGACAAAAGACAGAGCACAACCAGAAAAATGGTGCTGGGGTGAGAGAAAAGCCGTACTGCACCACATGGCTTGTAGCACACAGAAGTGACAACGGGCGGCTGCCCCAGTACATCAGGGTTTTGGAATTTAAAGGCCAAGCACTTCCGCCCGGTGCCTCCCCAAATCTCTAGATGTGATTGACAGGCATGACTGAAAGGTGCTGAGTCATCTTAGGGGCTCTCAGCACGCATGCTCGTCCCGGAAGTTATTTGGATCTTAATTGATGTGTGACATACACTCCATGTTTATGAACCCTTAATGATTGACGGTCAGGCTAGGAGATCGCACTCACGTGTGTTCTCAGAGATCTCCTGGGTTTTCGTCATTTTATTTTTCACCCCGCTTAGGACAGTGGAAGGAAGACGGCCATATGGTGCTGTTTACAATCACTGTAAGTGGGTGGGAGAGAGTGATTCCCTCAGCTATACTGTTTCTAACTATACGAGGTGTGGGCCACCATACTCAGCCTAAGGGCTATGGGAATTAGAGGTAACTCCTATTGAGATGACTAGGTGGTCTCTCATTCTGATTGCCTGAACGTTTGGCTAATTAGGGTAAATTCAGATGTTCTGGGGAAGACCAGAGCTTGGTCTTGGATCTGCCTTTTGCTCTTGGGGGAGGCCAAGCTGAGCAGGCTGCCGGGGCTGCCGCAGGATCAAGGCAAGTTCAGAGCTGCAGGATGATTCAGCATAAGATCCCAAGTGCCAGACACCTGGTATTATTTATTTAATATTTTGTAAAAGTTAGTTTGTGTCTTTTAAGCCTTCAAAACCTTTATATTTTAAAGTTATTTAAAATTTATAGAAAACTTGTGGAAATGGTGCAGAATTTCTGTGTATTTCTCATCCAGTTTCCCTAACTGGTGGCATTTTACTACATCTATTTTATTATTCTTTGCCCTCCTCCACCACCACAAACCTATGTGGTTTTTCTGAATTGTTTGAGAATAAGTTGTAGATGTGACTCTCCATTACCTCGTAATGCTTTTGTGTGTATTGCCTAACGCATAAGAACACTGTCCTTTGTGACTAAAAGTAAAACCGTCAAAATCAGAAAATTAACATGGATGCAGCGCTACTGTCTGGTCTTCAGTCTCCTTTCAAATTTCGCTGCTTGTCCAATAATGTCTATTAATGGGTCTCTTATCCGCAAGAGGGTTTGCGTTTAGTTGTCACATCTTTTTGGTATCTTTCAATCGGGAATAGTTATTTTTTCCTAGACTTGCAGCACTCTGGCACCTAATGGAGATGACAGGTCACTTGTTTTGCAAGTCATCGCACCATTGGGATGTACCTGGTGTTCCTGCCTGATTCATACATTTTTAAAAAGATTATCACTAAAGTAAGCCTGTGTCTTCTCACGTAATATGTCACGAGGTACAAGATGCTCATTTGTTCCATTACGGAATGATAACTTTGATCACTTGGTAAAGATGGTGGCTGCCAGATCTATCACTGTAAAATAACGAAAATGTGGTCCTCACTTACTGGGGAGGAGAGACAGCAGCAAATTGGCAAACTAGGACACTCATTGCCCCAACACAAAAACAACAAAAAATGAACAAACAACTGCATACTGATAAAACTAGCTCTAGGAGAGCTCTGGTGTACAATAAGGAACTATATAGAAACCAGGTGCAGTGGTGCACGTCTATAATCTCGCCACGTGGGAGGTTGAGGCAGGATTACAGATTCAAGGCCAGCCCAGACAACTTAGTGAGACCCCATCTCGAAATAAAAAAGAGCTGGGGATATAGCTCAGTGGTACAGCAGTTGCCTTGTATGTGGGAGGCTCTGGGTTCAATACTACTGGGTGTGTGTGGGGTGGAGAAGTGCAGAAATCTGGTGGAGCACAAGCACTAAGGATGACTACACAGAAGAGCTCAGCAAGTGTTTAAATTGTGCCATCCCCTCCCCAGCCAGCAGAGCTCAAAGCTCTTGTGCACGAAGAGGGATCTCACTGGTGCAACCTCCTGGCATGAGGTAAAGGAGAAAAGGAAGACCCCAGCAGCCTTACCACTGTGGGGACAGCTGCAGCTTTTGCCACAGAGGACCCCCACCATCTCCACTGCCACTGAGCCCAGCTGGTGGAGCTACAGTCCATGGTGCTGTGCGTCCCCTGAGGCAGGATCTCTGCTACAGCCCACCAGAGGGGAATCCACTGCTATGTCTTACCCATGACACCTCCCTCAAGGGCCAGAGCTGCTACCTCCTTCTTGCAGCCACACCAATGAGCTAGACTCCAGCTTCATGGTGACTCTGCATGGCCATGTGCCTTGGACATTGACATTACCAACACAGCAAGTGAACCTGTTAATCCAACCCAGTGCCAAGAGGGATCCTCTTGACCATGACTTCCTTGACAGAAAAGAGATCATGGGGACCCCAATATTCCTTACCACTACTGTGGACATCCACGGTCTTGGCCACTGAGGATCCCTGGGTCTTCACAGATGAGGTGCCACACGGTACATCACTGCACCCTTCCCATAGCCATCACTGCCACCCTGTGACCTTGGACCAGGAGCTGCCACACCCCACACAGATGACCTCACATCTGCTTGTAGATGAAGGTCTTTCCCATCAAAGCCAGTCCATAAGGTTTGGAAGAAGAGATTGATCTCTCAAATGTACAGACATCAATGCCATATAAGAATATGAAAAATCAAGGAAATATGACAACACCAGAGGAACATAGCAATTTTCCAGTAATTGACTCCAAAGTAAAGGAAACCCACATATTGCCTGAAAAAGAATTCCAAATAGTAGTTTTAGGGAGGACAAATGAGCTATGAGAACATAATTAGACAACTCAGTGAGATCAGGAAAACAATAGAAAAACAAGAAGTTCAGCGAAGAGACAGAAGTCATTAAAAAAGCAGCAAAACCCTAACACATTTTGGAGCTGAAGAGTACAATGAATGGAATGAAAAAATGTAATTGGGCCCTCTAACTGCTGACTTGAGCAAACACAAGAAACAATCTATGAACTCAAAGACAGACCATCTGAAATTATCTAGTCACAGGAGAAAAAAAAAAGAATGAAAAATAGTGAAGAATCCTATGGGATTTATTGAACACCACCAAGGAAATCAATGCATACACCACAGGAGTCTCAGAAGATGGAAGAGAAATTGGAGCAGAAAAGCTTATTTAAGGAAATAATGATTGAAAAATTTCAAAATCATGGGAGGGAAATAGATTTCTAGATTCATGAAGCTTCAAGATCTCCAAATAGGACAAAACCAAAGAAATCCAACCCAAGCCATTGTCAGACCAAATTGTCAAAGGTCAAGGACAAATGGGGAATTTCAAAAGCAGCAAGGGAAAAGGGACTGGACACATAGAAAGGAGTCTCTGTTCGACTCTCAGTGTCTCAGGTTTTCTTAGCAGAAACGCAGCAGGTCAGGAGAGAGTGGGTGATACATTCAGAGTTCTGAAAGAAGAAAAATCCTGCCAGCTGAGAATAGTACACCAGACAAAGTCATTCACTAGAAATGAAGGAGGGATAAAGCTGTGATCTCTGAGAGAGTCCATGTCTAATACAGCCTTACGATCAGGGAAACTAAAAAAGAGAAAACAAACAGTGAAGTTTGTCACCACTACGCCTGCTTTAAGGACATGCTTTCTGACTAGCAACTCAAAAGCATATGAAAGCAGGAGTCTCAGGGGTAAAGGTGTATGGACTAATCTCACATTTTATAGGGAGCATGTGAATTTCTTTTAATCTCAATATGAAAGTTAGATAACATTTTGTTAATGAGTATGTAATATTAAAAGAAGCAGTCTCTGCAAGAGCACAAAGTATGTAGGTGACTAAAAGAGTAGTGTGTGTGCAATTGAAGTTGTTATGACTTAAAATTGAAAGTTATAACTACAAGTATCAAGGTAGCAGCAAATAAAAGCCAGGTAACAGAGAGCTGGGGGCGTAGCTTGGTGGTAGAGTACTGTTCTAGCATGAAAGAGGGCCTGGGTTCAATCCCCAGCACCAGAAACAAAGCAAAGCAAAACAAAACAAAAGCATGTAATAGTTACACAAAAGATAATGAAAAAACACAAAGTAAATCAATACCAAAGAATCATCAAACAAAATAAGAGAGGATGGGGGAATAAAGCAATTGCAAGACAAATAGAAAAAAAATTAACAAAGCAGCAATACTAAGTCCTCCCTTATCAGTAGTTTCTTTAAATGAAAGTAGATTAAATTCATCAATCAAAAGGCATAGAGTGGCTGATGGGTAATAGAACAAGGCCTGATGGTGTGCTGTCTGTCAGAGACAGAACTTGAGAATTAAAGACACACATGGGCTGACAGAGAAGAGGTGGAAAGGGTATTTCATGAAAATAGTAACCAATAGCAGGAGTGGCTATTCTTAGACACAATAGATGTTAAGTGTAACATTGTCTCTAGAGACAAATAAGGTCATTCTATAATAATAAAATGTCAATCCATCAATTGGAAATGTATACTTAGTCAACCTCAGACCACCTAAAATTGTAAAGCAAATATTGACAGAGCTGACAGCACAAACTGACAGCAATTCATTAGTAGTGGGGAACTTACTTATTGCTAATAGTAAGTACCCTGCCTGTGATAAGGGATGGAATATACAGACGGAAAGTCGATGACAGCTGATTTGAATACTGCAGAGCAAGTGGACCTAACTGACATGTGCATAACTCCCCACCCAGCAGCAAGGGACCACACCTACCTTTCAGGTGCACGTGGAAGATTCTCCAAGACAGACCAGATCTTAGATCATAAAATGAGTCTTAACAAGATGTTCCAAATCATTCCAGATACCTTTTCTAACCACAATGGAATGAAATTAGAAGTTAATAATAACACGTAGAAATTAAATAACACACTTTTGAATGACCATTGGATCAAGGAAGAAATCAAAAGGGAATTTGAAAGGTATTTTAAGATGAACAAAAATGGAAGCACAATATACTCAAAACCTAGTAGATACAGCAAAAGTGTTTATAAAAGAGACAGTTATAGCAACGAATGCCTATATTTGAGAAGAAAAAAAGATCTCAAATAAACAACATAATTTTATAATTCATGGGATTATAAGAACAAGATAAGCCCAAGTTAGAAGAAGGAAGGAAATAGTGAAGATTAGAATAGAAATAAATCAAATAGAGAACAGCAACAGAAGAAAAAAGAAAAAAATCGATAAGACCGAGAGTGTTTTTTAAGAAGATAAACAAAATTGGTAAGCCTTTAGCTAGACTAAGAAAAAGAGAGAAGACTCAACTAAAATCAGAAGTGAAAGAGGAGATGTTAACAATGGACAGAGCAGGAATGAAAAGGTCATGGCGAGTATATGAACAGTTACATACCAACACACCAGAGACCCGGGAAGAAGGGTATACATTCCTGGAAACATGAAACCTACCAAAACTAAATCAGGAAGAAGCAGAAAGCTCTAGAAGATGAATAACTAGGAGGTTATATCAGTAATAAAAAACCTCCCAACAAAGAAAGGCCCAGGGCCTGATGGCTTCATGCATGAATTCTAGTGGCCACTTTGGCTGCTCATATACTAAAATTCTTGAATGAATTCTGCCAAATACTCAAAGGAGAATTAACATCAATCTTTCTGAAGTTATTCCAAAAACTAGAAGAGGAACCCTTCCAAACTCATTTTATGAGGCCGGCTTCATCTTAATTCCCAAACCAAACAAAGCAAAACAAAAACACCAAACCAAACCAACCAAATAAGCAACAACACCCTCCTCCCTCAAAAATACCCCACAGGCCAATATCCTTGATAAACATAGACACAAAAATCCTTCATAAAATACTAGTAAATCAAATCCAACAGCATATTGAAAGGGTCACACACTGTGACATAATGGGATTTGTCTCAGAGCTGCAAGCATGTTCCAATAAATGGAAATCAATGTGTTACAACCATCTAAACAAAATGAAAGCCCCTCGAAAGAATTTGAATAGATGAAATAATAAAGCACTTCCCAGAGCTCAGCACTCATTCAAAATTAGAAGTTTCAAGCAAGTGTGTATAGAAGGACCTTGGCACAATAAAGACCATTATATGAGAAATCCCCAGCTGACACCACAATCAATGGGGGCAACTGAAAGCTTCCCTCTAAAATCTGGTAGAGATCAAGGATGCCCATGTCAACATTTCTTTTGAAAGTCCTAGCCAAAGTAATCAGACAAGAAAAAAGAAAAGGGGCACCCAAATCGAAAGGGAAAAAGAAAAACTATCTATGTTCATAGACTATGTGATTATATACATATAACACCCTAAAGACTTAAGAAAAATTCATTAGGACCAAAAGATGAATTTGTTAAAATCATGAGATATAAAATCAACATACAAAAGATGATTTTGTTTCTATGCAGAAACAGTGAAATAGCCACAAAGAAAAATTTTTTAAAAAGTCTCATTCAGCATAGCTACAAAAACAGTAATATATGTGGGTATAAATTTAACCAACGAAGTGAAAGATTTATATATTAAAGACTATAAAACACTGATGAAGGAAATTAAAGAATACACAAATAAATGGAAAGACAATCTATATTCACATATGAAAGAAAGTTGTTTAAATATCCATCCTATTGAATATGAATTCAATGCAATCTCTAGCCAATCTCATTCACATTATTTTCAGAACTAGAAAACAATTTTAAAATTTGTATGGCACCATCAAAGACCTTGACTAGACAAAACAATTTTGAGTAAGAAGAACAAATCTGGAGGCATCACACTTCTTGGTTACAAAATATGGCATATTCCAAGGCTACAGCAACAGGAACAGGATAGTTCTGGCATAAAGAGACACATAAACCAAAAGAACACAACAGAGTGGCCAAAATCCACAGTCTGTGGTCAGCTGCCCTTGGATGAGGGTGCCAAGGACGTGCAAAGGAGAAAGGACAAATGTTGGTGGAGCTGTGGAGCAGTAGGAACTCTCATTTATTTTCTGATGAGGGTGCAAAAATCACACAGCCATTTTGGAAAACAGTTCGGCAGTTTCTTATAAAACTAAATGTCCTCTCACCCTGTGATTCAGCAATCAAGCTCCGTGATGAGATGAAAATTTGTATACATACAAAAATCTGCACAAAAATTTTTATAGCAGCCTTGTTCATAATTGGACCAATTTGAAAGCTACCAAGATGTCCATGGACCAACCATGGTACATTCACATGACGGAATAGTAGTAAGTGATGAAATGGAATGCACTATCAGCTGGGCGTGGTGGTGCACACCTGTAATCCCAACACTTGGGAGGGTGAGGCACAAGGGTCATGAGTTTGAGGGCAGCCTGGACCACGTAGTGAGACCTCATCTCAAAAAAAAAAAAAAAGTGAACCCTGATGTGGACGGTTCATATATCTATATTGGCTCTCCAGCTAGTGAGCATAATATATAGTGTTTTGAAACTTGAAATTTTCCTTTTGTAATATGCTGCAGATATTTAAAAAAATGAGTAGCTGTTGGAAGAAGAGGCAGAGGCAATAATGTTAGCTGTCACAGGGAGGTCACTTCTGATGAAGTTGGCGGGATGTTCTTCGGGTGACCAGTAGGGGCTCTTTGCTGGAGCACTGTCAATGGAGTCAAGAGAAGAAGCCACTTGTTGAGAAGCGAATAGGAGCAGAAGTTGAGGAAGTGAAGGCTGTGTGTGTAGACTGCACTTGCCAAAAGCATCGTTGTGGGAGCTGGGCGGTGGTGGGGAAGTAGCTGGCGCCACAGGGCGGGTGGGGAGGGCGGAGCAGGGCTCCAGGCTGAACCGAGGGAGAGGCTGAGAGCCGGGGGAGAGAGGTGGGGAGGTGGGGTGAAAGCCCTCAGCCCTGTGCCTGCATCGAGGCGAGGCGGGCTCCACAGATGCTAGTGCCCTCCTCACTCAGCAGGCGGTGCTGTTACCAGAAGGCAGGCATATTGAACGCAAAGTGATAATTGTCTTCTTTCGTGAAATGTTCCCGCTGGGGGAAGAACAGGCCACTGCAGCCTAGGCACTGGAGGAAGTGCCGGGCAGGGACTGAAACCTTCCTTCTAGTTCGTGTTTTTACAGCTTCTTCCTCCAGAGGGAAGAGTGGGGCCGCCTGGGTCTGTGGCTCAGTGCCCAGCAACACCTCCTGGAGATGAGGATGGGCGGCTGAACAGGGGCCACACAATTAGGATGGACAGACAGGTCTGGGAACACCGTGGCAAGTGACCGGCAAGGCCCTGTCATGACCTGATGGAATCCAGGATTCCAGGACCCGGACGGACCACATGTACACTCCTTGTGGGCCACCAGAGGGCGGACCTGAGGCAGGACGGCCAACCAGGTGCTCCGGATCTCCAGCTGGCTGGAGACCCCAGGAAAATTTGTAGCCACACAGAGGATGGGGGGCAAGGAGTGGAGTAACCGGATGCCCAGCGGATTTGGACGCATGAGCCTCCTGTCCTGGTGAAGGGAGGATGTCCGCAGAACCCTTTCAGAGTCCACGAAGGCGAGGCCTACGGTCTGTCCAACTCCAGCAAAGCGGCCCCAGGCTTGGAGGTCTGCACTGCCCACCCTCCCTGGCCGCCACTTCAGGAAAGGACGTGTCCCCCGGAGCAGGCAGTAGGCAGGTGCCCATCGCCAGTCCCTGGCCGTCCGTCCCTCTGTGGTCTGCCCTGCAGGGCCACATGCATGAGAAGCAGTTGTGATTGCCCGACGCCATCCGCAGTGAGGAGTGTCCTCGGCACTGCCCTTGGGTCTTGGCACAGAAGAGCACCTTCTCCTGGCCACTGTGCCCTCTCTGCAGACTGCGGCAGGCCTCTGCCCTTGGCGCCGACTGCAGCTTGGGCATCTGCGGCTTTCCCTCCCAGCCACTCCAGAGTCCTTCCTTCCTGTCAGCGTTTTACGTCTGGGAGTCACTCACTCTGCAGCCTTCTCAAGATCGCACCCCACAGAGCTCCAGGCTCCTCAGAAGCAGAAATGGTCCCTCCAGCTTCCCGAAGGGGAAGATGAAACCACGGCTGGTGGTGGGCTGGGCTGGGACACAACTCACATCGGGCAGATGTTGAGGAACCGAAAGCATCCCATCTCCCCATGGCATCAGAGTGCCGGGCTGCAGGTCCCCACCTGGATTTCCTGGCAGACTGTATGATGCAAATACCTTACCAATCCTGACTTGGGCTGAGTGCAGTGTTCATGCCTGTAATCCCGGCACTCAGGGAGCCTGAGGCAGCAGGAGTTTGAGCCCAGCCTGGGCAACTCATCGAGACCACGTCTCAAAACAAAAACAAAAAGAAAACAAAGCCCAAAACCAAACACAAACAAGCAAATATAAAAAGGGCTGTGTGTGTAGCTCAGTGTAAAGGTTCTGGGTTCAAATGCTAGCATAAAAAAAAATTCCCATTGGATGTTACCATTCCTCCATCCAGCCACACATTCAGCTGTTTTTAAACCCCCAGCCCTTCTGGTTGATAAGGATAACAGAGGAGAAAGACTTTTGGAAGAATTCTTATTTTATGGGAGCTCAGGCTTTGAAAGGAAGGAAAATGACTCTCACTGAGGCACGGTACAGTGGTGCATCGCACATGCAGGTGGTGTACCAGGACAAGTGGTAGAATACACGTGTGCACAAGGAGTAATGGGAAGCATGGTGCAGGCCTAGAATCCCGGCTACTTGGGAGGCTGAAGCAGGATTGTAAATTTGAGGCCAGCTTGGGCGACTTAGCAAGATGCTATCTCAATAAAATAAAAAAAAAAGTGGGGTGTAACTCAGTGGTACAGTACTTACCTAGCATGCAGGAGGCACTAGGTTAAACTCAGTGAAAAAGGAGGAGAAGAAGAAAGAGATCCTGAAGGACAGAACAATTTCAGAAATTGGTGCTGAGACAAAGTTTATAGAGATGCCATGTCTGCCTCTGGGGTTGATTTTGGGAGTGCTTCCCCCCCCACCCCCCACCTATCAGGCTTGGTGGGAGATAGCAATTTCCATCCCTTGGGTAACATGCCTTGAGGTTGCAAGTCCCTTGTGGTTTCAGGGGCTCGGGGAGGAGGTACTGAGCTACCGGGAAGAGCAAAGCGACAGTGCCAAGCAGAAGCCTGACTTGGGGATTTTTTTGCATCAAAACTTACTGCAGTGGTGATGTGCTTTGTGTGGCCGCTGTCAGAGCGGTACTTCCTCAAGCAGCAGAGGTTAGGGGTCTGCTGTGGCCCGGCAGGGTGCTAGTGGCAGGAGGAGTGTGGGCTCTCGGCTTTGGCGACAGGGGTGCCTCAGTCTCCCGGTGCTGGGATTACAGGCATGGGCCATCACACCCGTGCAGCCCAAGCCTGAGCACCGTACGATGAGCCATGCAAAATATCATTAAGAAATAACATAATAATGTTAAGAGTTGAACTACAGCTGGCTGTCCAGGGTCACAGGGGGCCTGGGGACCATGGGTGGGACACACCTGCTCTGGAGTCTTGATCTGAAAAAGAAACGGACGAACAGCCGTGATGGGAGGTGTGTTAGAGTAGGGGGGACACAGCAAGGAGTGATCAAGGCTGTAGCAGGCTGACCTCCTGACAGGTTTGGGAGGAAGCGTGCCAGGAAAGGGAGGGAGGGAAGGTAACAGCAGAGACTTGAGAAGCGGCATTTTATAGGCAGTGAGAGGTCTGCTGTGACTCCAGATGACTGCGAGCCCCGCTGAGCATAGGGACAGGGTGGAGTCCGGGGAAGGGAGCCAAGGGTGCAGAGGGGTTGGGGTCAGACTCGGAGAGGTCTCCGGTCACAGCACGGTCCTTGGCATTCAGACTCCCCAGAGCATGGGCTGCATTGCTGCCGCGTCAAGGACCCTCTCACTTAGCTCCCACCTCCTCCTCTCTCCTGGTGCCAGATGGGCTGGCAGGGGCTTGGGAAGGGGCTGTGTATGTGAGGTAGATAGCCCGCGTTGCTGCTTCCAGTTTGGCGTGTATTTAATGTTTAAAAATTTAGAAAGATCATGCTTCAGGATAGGTTTGAATATCAGCTTCTTAGATGATTTCTGACTTCACAGGAAAGTTTCATTGAGTGCTTTTGTTAGGATTTAAAAAAATTATATTTAAAAAATCTATCAGTGTAGAGCAGGTGGACAATTCTTCCCCATCCTCTTTTACTTTTCCCCATTGCACTGAGCAGTTTGTGGTGTAAGACATGCAGAGTTATTTTCCTTGGTCAATTAGAACTATTTGTTTGGTACTTTGTGTGTGCCAAGTAGTCTCAGGCTCCAGACAGAGGAGACAATCGATTTAAACCTTGTATTTCTGGGGAGAAATGTCATTTATCGGCTAAGGACTTTCTATCAATGACTGTAAAGATAAAACTGACAAAAACGACTGCCAGATGCTCTTGGGAGCTTTTATTACCAAACAAAATATTCCATGACAAATTGGTAAATAAGATATATTTCTATCTTTCGAGATCGAACAAACCAAGATCAGAAAAGAATAACAAACATGTAAGCAAACAACATGATTAGGGGCCATTTTGTTTTAAATCAATTTGAAACTCATTATTTACTGTCTTGCCAAGTGATTATTTTTCTTGTGATTTAATGGGACCCTCTTTTCCATGCTGAGTCTTTAACCAGTCGGGGCCGACACAAAAAACTCGAGGACATCAGCCCACCTTGCTTTTAAGATCAGGCAGGTGTTGGGAAGTGTTTCCGTGTTCTCCCAACTCCGAGTGGAATGGATTGCTGTGGGACTTTCCAGGAAGGAAGGAAGGAAGGGTGAAGTTCACCTCTCCCCTAGTGGCCGGGGTAGCCAAGTGCACATCCCCGGGACTCAGGGTCCAAGGAGCCCCTGATTCTTCTGTGTTTATCTGGCTGATCTTCATGGAGCAGGTGTGAGCCAGTTAAACAGATCCCCACTCACATCGGTCGCCTGATGGCCTGGGTTACGTAGGGATTGTTTGTATTGTTGGATCTCAAGCACAGAAGCCACAAAGCCACACCAGTCCAGATGTTTAGCCCTTTTGGGGAACCTCCCGAAGGGTGGCCCGCTGGGGATCTACTGGACCAGCTTTTTCCCCACAGGGATGTGAAGAGCATCACAGTATGCTTGACTGGAAAGTTTAGAGGTTCAGTCGCTAGGGCTACTCAGGCCTTGAATGTCGTTTAAGGGTGACTAGATGCCTCCTGGGGAGGCAGGCGTTTCGTGTTTCTAACTCTGGCTCTGGAAGTTTCTCCAGGGCTCAGTTTCCCCTCCCTTTGGGATATTAACTCTCTTTTCGCTGCTTTTGCTTCTTCGCGGCGCATCTATCTCCTCGCTTTCCGCTTAGTCCTGCAGTGTGTCTGTGAGGACCGCAGAGCCTGTCTCCCCGGGCGCGGGAATGCCGGCAGCTCCCCCCATCGCTCTGCAGCGGCAGACGTGTGCGCCTCTTGGCATCGGGGTGGGCGTGGCCGCTAAAGGGGTCGATCGCGGCTTCGGATCGGGGCCTTGGGCCTCTGCAGCACGCAGCGCCCGCCGCGGGTCCCCGCGTCCTGCGGGCACGAAGGGACGCTCCGGGCGGGCCCGGCGATGCCGCTCCCCGGCCCCGCTCCCGAGCGCGGGGTGCAGGCTCCCGGCCCGCGGCTGCTGCGTCCCCGCCCCAGCGGCTGCAGGGCGGAGGCCGCGGCGCGGTCGCGCGCTCGCCGCCAGCGCGGCCATTGGCTCGGCGCAGTCACCCCACGCGGGGCGCAGCGGCGGCCTCCGCGGATTGGCGCGCGGCGGGCGTGCGCGCGCGGGCCGCCCGGGCTGCACCCAAGCCCCTCCGTCCCCCCCGTCCGGACGACCACCCGCCCATTGTCCCCGGGCCGCAGATGAGGCCTCCGAGGTCGCCGCCAGCCCCGATCCCCGCTGCCCAGGCCCGGAGAAAGGGCGCGAAAAGCGCGCCCCCGCCTCGGGCGCACGCACCGACCGCCGCCCGGGCCGCACGCTGCAGCCCGTCGCGCCCGCCGCTGCCGCGCCCGCCCCGCCGGCCGTCATTTGCATAGCCCATGATGGTGGCCAATCAGCGCGCGTCTCTCTCGAAGCGGATGGCTTTTGCCTGGGAGGAAAGGGAGTGGCTGGCAGCGCATGCGCCGCGGTGGCCGCCTAGAACCGAGGCTTTTATTGCTGTAGTTTATTTCCACCCCCTTCTCTCCTGTTCTCTCTCCCTCTGTCTCTTTCCTTTTTTTTTTCCGCCCTAGCTGGGGCTGTGTTGGAGGAGAGGAAGAAAGAGAGACAGAGGATTGCATTTATCCTTTACATTCTTGAAATCTGCGTCTAGCAAGACCAGCGAAGTAGTTGCATCTTTTTCAGTCCTGCAAATAAAAAGGAAAAATAAAAACAGCCTAGTCTCCTTACCGGCAATTTTTTTTTTTTTTGGCCTTAAAGCTGTCCTCTTGAAATTAATTTTCTCCCTGGAGAGAGATGTCTTATCAGGGGAAGAAAAATATTCCGCGCATCACGGTGAGTTTGTACTGGGAAATCTGCGTTCTGCGGAGCCTTTTGTAGCGCAGAACATCTAAGGAATTTTAGAGGGGAGGGAGTGGGACCAACTTTTTTTTTTATTCCGGTTGCAAGCGAAGGCGAAGGTGGTAATGGAGGTGGGGAACGCAATAATGAAGAATTATAAGGCGTGTAATTTGCAAGTCATTAAAATAGGAGCGCGGTGCACGGAGTGGCCCGAGGGCGCGCGCCAGACCCGCTGCATCCTTTATTGTCGGTGCGGATGCTGCAGTGCCGGCCCGCGAGCGCGGGCAATGGAGGCCACAGTGCAGCGCAGGGCCGGGTCCCAGACCGCTCCCCGCAGCGAGACCGGGCTGCTGGGCCGCGATGGGGCGCCGGGGGATGGATCCTTCGCGTGCTTTCTGCCCCCACCCGCAGGGCTTTCTGGAGCCTTCCCGGGCTCCTTGGGAGCCGGCGCGGGTGCAGCCCGCGGGCGTGGTGACAGCGCGGATGCGAGGCAGGGCAGGGCGCACCGCGATGCTGTGCCGGGAGGAGGGGACGCAGGCGCGGACGGGCAGAAGAGGAGGGCGGGGGCGGTTTTTGTTGACCGGGGACAGGTTTTTGGTGCCCCCTCCGGGTGTTCTCGCCCTCTGGTTTGGGGCTGGGCCCTGGCAGGGATCTGGGTTCGCTTTCGGGCGTCTTTTCTGCCCGCCCCGCCACCAGGGAGGCGTCCGCGTGGTGCATACAAAGCGGCCGGGCGATGGGCGCCGGGGACCGCCGCGAGCCCGGCTCGGGAGCTAATGGCGCAGCGCGACGCGCGGAGCAGATGGCCCGGCCGGCCCAGGCAGACAATGATCGCGGCGGCCCGAGGTGTCGCCGCCGTGCCGGGGCCTGGCATTGTTAGTGTGAACGCCACGGGGAAACGTCCGTGCCGTGAATTCGCGATGCCTCAGGGCTGAGCACCGAGTCTGCCTCCCCACTCTCTCCATCTTTTCCTGGAAAAATCTCGCCGGTCCTATTCTATCCATCACCGAGTGAGATTCCAGGGAGAGAGGAACGGCGGGGAAATTCATTGTTATATAATGCTGTGCAATCGCCACTGCCTAGCTGATTCCAGGGTGGAAAACAGGGCCGACGCAGACGTGAAAGAATCTTCCAAGCAGTCAAGATGTATCTTAGGGCTGGATTTGAGGGCGCACTTTCGCCCTGGTTGTGTCTTTGGCCCTGGGCACCCTGGCTTCCTCTCCACGCACGGGGACACACCCATCAGCAGGAGAGATGTAGGAACAAATGTACCAGGGAGGGGCGTGTGCTCCGATTTTCTGGGATGAGTGGGGTTGTTCTACAGCAAGGGTGGGTACTGGCTTTTTCTTCAAGGCAAAAGACCCCAGATCCCAAGGGCTGGACCCGGGGGACCCAACATTGTGTGCTCCCTGCCCTGGAGGAAGGAGTCTAGAGAGAGGGGGTGGGGAGCAGATTTCCTGCAAGCCAAAGATAATGTGCTGTGGTCTTGAATGAACAGGGCAGTTTCGTTTTGACAGGATGGGAAGGAAAAAAAAAATTAGGCAAACAAACAACAAGATCGATTTTTAAAAGAGCGCCCCCTCTACCCTTAAAAAAATCTGTTTGCATTATCCTGGGATCTATATGTGATTTCCCTCCCTCCCCCACCATGGCCAGCCTCTTACGTAAGAAGCCTTCTAGAAGGCACCGAGTGAGCTGGACCGTGATGTGTTGATTTTTCCTTGGCACGATGCTGTCTTGGGGCATTCTCAGGCACCGCGGTGACTAGGGCAGGTGTGAAGGGGAGGACGTCTCCTTAATCTCCCCTGTCATAGAGGCTCCAGATCTGGGAGAGGAGGCGGGATCACTGTAGGCTCAATCTCTCTCCGCCTCAGTTTCCCTGCAGTCATAAAAATCCTGTTCCCCCGACCTCATGGATTTGTTCTGTACCTGCTGTGGTGTGGTGCACCAGACAGGATTTCATGAAGACCCTTACACTGACCGTACATGGGTGCAGGAATTGTGGACCGCTTCCGTTTGACTTTCCAATGTCGACATCCGGATGAGAAGCCCCATACTGTACAAAATGAAAATGGCCTGTTTTTCAGTGTGTCAGAAAAACAATAAATACTTCCTAAACCTAGATGTGTGTGTATTTGTGTGTAAATACATTTTCTCCATGCTCTCTAGTAGCTTATATAGTTAAAATATTTTCTATAATTTTCTGCTGAATATAAATAGCACTTGCTGAGAATATTGTTTTGTTACTGAGTTTTGGGGTTGCCATTATCAAGATGAACGGTGTCCTTTTGAAATGTGTAGCATATTAAAAGGGCAATATATGGACCAGGGTCAACAGCATAAGTCTAGTTTGAAATAGTACAAGTGCATATTCTGAACACAGTCTTCGTGTTCCATTTCATCAAAAGTATTTGGGATAGCCGTGAGTCATAATGTAGCATTTCTGTTACATTCTTGGCCCTGATATGCAGCTTTTTCTTTATTTTTTGCACAAATATCCTCAGTTAAAATATAAGCCTATCAGTCTGTAGTGCTGTTAGATTTGAAATTTACTATTTTATCTACTTCTTGGTAAAACTTTACCTTTTCTTAATTGATTAGTTAAAAACGGTGTGTTTTTTGTAGTCCTTCTCAACCCCAATACACTTGCTGTGACTTACCACAAAGATAAATGCAAATATAAAGGGACATATGGTGTGGAAGCCTCATTACAGTGAACTGGGTGTGTTTGTGTAGCAGATCCCATGACAACAGACTTTTGGTCAATTTTTCCCCACATGAATCTTTGCCAAGCCACAACTTTCCTACATGTTTTTTTTTTTTTAAATGAAGTTTCACCAAAGGTATTTAAAAAGTGTTATCTTCTTTATCTAAGTGTTTTCTCTGCTCTTCAGGGAGCCTTACCCCCTTGTTTTTGCTTTCAGATGTATGGTCTAATGGAAAGAGGTGATTCATGGGTCCAGGATGAGGAATAAGTTGCCACATACAGGTTCACTTTTATACCAAACCTTCCCACACTGGCTGATTTCAGCCATTGCTTTAGAATAGTAAAATGTGTCCTCAGCTCAGTTATCCTAGTACTGTATTTCTCATAGGTCAGATATGCATTGTAACCTTCCCACTTGTTCATTTCAGAGTGATCGTCTTCTGATCAAAGGTGGTAAAATCGTTAATGATGACCAGTCATTCTATGCAGACATATACATGGAAGATGGGCTGATCAAGTAAGTGTAACTACGTACAGACGTGTATCTGCGCGACCAACTGTGTTCCTGAACCTTAGCTGCTGTTCACACGTGTATCTCAAGCTTTCCTGTCTCAAAGAGTGACCAACTTTGATCCTGTTCTAAACCCATTTTGATTGGTGGAAATTAATGAAGTTGAGAATTCAGATCTAGGGAATTCACAGTCACAATTCATGCATACGAATTGCATTAAGCATTATGTAATTTACTGTTTTTAGCAGAGGTGACACAATATCTTCTTGTTGCCAGCTCACATACTTGGTTTGTGATACGTTGAATATGTTAAAGGTTTCTCTAGAGTATAGTTGTTGGGGATAGATTTTCCAATCAAAGGGCACAAACACAGCCTCTTCTGTCAAGACAGCCCATCTGCTTTCTTAATCAGAAGGGGCCTGATTAAGTCCAAGTAGGAGGGACCACAGAAGTATACTAAGTTAATTACCAAGTAACACAGACAAATTACTGCCTCATCCCAGGGGAATTTTAGGTTTCATTCTTTAAGTGGCAAGGAGCACAAATAAGGCTGCCCCTGTGTTTGTTGTGTATTACGTTACAGAGGAGAAACAACAGGGCTTTTATGGGCTTGGGTACGGTTAAACCCTGGAGGGTGAAAGGAGCTAAGTGCATACCAGTGTCCCCATGCCCTTCCTACTGGGACAGCTCACAGGCTCTGGAGAAAGCGCACATCTGCTTAAGACAAACACTGCAGCCAGTGGCCTCTCTTAAATAAGCAGCGTTTGTCAAGTGCTAGCAGCAAGCCGGTTGGGAGGAGTGCAATGCCACGCCGGAGGGGCTGGGACTGTTGCCTGGAAGCTCACACCCTGATTTATGAACCTAAAATAGGTTTTAATGTTTCCATGTTTAATGTGTTCTCCATGTGTGTTTGCTGGTGACAGTCTCGGCTCCGGGCTCTCCGGTGCCGTGACTTTCTTACTCCAATTCTGCCCCACTCCTGAGACAGCACGAGGCAGTCTGGCAGAAAAGACACTGGCCGGGGTGGGGGGAGAGTGGTGGTGGTGCAGGCTGGCAGGCCGTCTCCAGTTATCAGTCCTCTGTTTTAGAACTTTCATCAGTTCCTCTTCGATTAATTTTCTTTTTGAAAAATTGGTAGAAAGATGTAGTAAATATACTGGTAAAAAAATGGAAATGAATCATGTCCCCTAACATGCTGAGTATTTCTTTTTCTGCCTTTATTGTCTGAATTGCTATGTACCTGCTTCCACATTTTAAAATTGTTGCAATTATCATGTTCTCTTATTTCCGCACCTCGTTTTATTCTACTGCTACTTCCACCTCCACCCTTTCTAATGTTCCCTCTACTAGAAAGGGTATGATGAAATTCAGTGTTTGGAAAGTGCAGCTAGATCTGGAGCAAACTGGATAATTAGCTCAGTGGTGTGTGTTAGAAGGTTACAGCCGGGTGTGGTGGCACACACCTGTGATCCTAGCACTTGGGAGGCTGAGGTAGGAGGATTGCCATGACCTATATAGTGAGTTCAAGGCCAGCCTGAACTACATAGCAAGACCCTGTCTCAAAAAAAAAAAAAATGTTGAGTGACTTTTTAAATAAATATCTCCAGGCCTGGTTATCAGCTGTTGAGTGGGGCCTCTGGTGCCTTATATAAGTTTTGTTTTCTAGTTTACTTATGAGCCCATCTTGGAGGGTGAGGAGTGGGGACCACTTCTACAAGAACTTACAGCGGGGGAAGTCTGTGGCATGTAACCAGGATAGTTTACAGCGTAGTGAGGATAACTGTCAGGTCCTGCTGGACTCCACGCTTCACTGACTGCCCTGATCACCAACTCTGTCTGCTTAGGCAAATAGGAGAGAACCTGATTGTGCCGGGAGGGGTGAAGACCATCGAGGCCCACTCCAGAATGGTGATCCCTGGAGGAATTGATGTCCACACTCGGTTCCAGATGCCCGACCAGGGAATGACGTCTGCCGATGACTTCTTCCAGGGGACCAAGGCGGCCCTGGCCGGGGGGACCACCATGATCAGTAAGAAGCTTCTATACTTCAGTTGTGGAGCCGTGGAACCATGTGTGGTGTGTGAAAATGAATCCGGATGTTGTTTTTGAGACAGGGTCTCTCTGTGTAGTTCAGGCTGCCCTTGAGCTCACTATGGAGCCCAGGCTGGGCTCTAACTCACAGGGATCCTCCTGCCTCAGCCTCCTGAGTGCTGGGATCACAGGTGTGCACTACCACGCCTGGCTTGATTCTTTATTCTAAAGGTTGATCCCTGAGCAGTGGTTTGACCTATTAATAAGGATGTGAGTGGGTTAATAATGTATCTTTTCTCCTTATCCTTATTTTCTGTCAAACTCTGAGTTCTGCAGTTGAATTTGAGAATACAGTTCTAGGGAATGTTGGTAGGATAAGAAGAATGGCTTCTTGTTTTTTCCATTAGGGAGGTCTTTGTCTTCCATGACTCCCAAACGTGATTCGGTTGTGAAAACACAGCATCCGGAGTCATCTTCAGAACCATCAATTTTGATATTTTGCTCCTAAATATTTGATTTTGGTTTTAAAAAGAAGTTCCTTGGGTGGGGATGTGGCGCAGTGCTAGGGTGCTTGCCTCGTGTGCATGAAGCCCTGGGTTCAATTCCCAGTACCAGAAAAATAAATCCTAAGTGTGCTTCTCAGAACGAATATGGGGTGTCGCAAAAGAAATGTTGAACCGGGAACCTCCAGTCCACTGACAGGAATGCTTTCTCGCCTGCGTGGAACGTAAACCCGTGCAGCTATGTGTAGAGAAGGACCCACTGGTATTTATTGTCCTTTAGGTATGAAAATTGATGTTCCCCGCAGCTGGGTGTCCTTCATAGATTGCTTCATGTGGTGCTTTTGGTGCAGTTGGATCTAAAGTGCAGCCTCTGGGCACAGTGTCCGTGTCAAGAGCCTGTTGTGAATGCTCAGCTTCCAGGGTGTCTTTTTGCAAAGGTGGTTTTAGATTTGAGGAAGTGGGTGTTGTGTTATGCAGTGGCCACCAGATACGTGTTTTAGAAAACAGATTTTAACCAAGAGTGAAAGTCAGCGTACTGTCTGTCGTATTCGAAAAGCTGACAGTTTGGTTCAGAAGAGGGTCAGACAGAGTAGAAAGATCTTGGCTGTTTCTGCCTTGGAGAAGCCTGTCCCCCTGGGGGGTATCATTCAGCAATGGTCATTTTCCCTGGAGGTTTGGCCCCGTCTGGAAGCTTCTTTCTTGTCTTTTCCGAGCTGGAGGAGTGTTGCCTGCTGTCCCCCTCCAGCCTGAGTTTCCCCTTCATATTAAATCACCCACTCGGCCCGTCCTGGTCATCAGTGTCTGATACCTGGGGACAGCTTCCTTTTTCTGGTTTCAGCTTTGTCCTGAACACCTCCAAGTCTAGCCCCCTAATTCTGTCTTGCTGCAGGCCTTGCTTCTAGCCCGGTGGGTGACCGTCTCAGGGAGTCCTGTGTGCACACCCTGGGACCAGGGCGAGGGCAGACGCCTGCCCCTTTGCTGGTGGCTCAGGAGTGGGCATTCGCCCCAGATGCTGGACGGGCAGTCGAGGTCTCCTGAGCTGGGTCTGGAAGGCCAAGTGAAGGTGTCATAGTTCTGAGTTCACATCCCCACCTGGGGATCCCTACATTGTTCAGAGGGTCAGTAAGCCATAAATGGTGTCTCCTGAGTGAGGGTGACATTGGTCTTTGGAGAAATTGCACAGTGAGAGCCCTTGGGGAGGAAGCCAGGAGCCAGGAGTTCTGACTCCCTTCCAGTGCTGACTTGCTGAGTGACCTTGGATAGGTCACCTCACTTCTCTGGGCCTTAGTAGCTCATCTACTCCAGGAATTCCTCTCCAGCTCCCCATTAGTGATGTGCCAGGTGCAGAGAGATTTTGCCCTAATCCAGCACACCTTGCTGGCAGGTACCAAAGGGTCCTGTCCCTTGGGAGGCCCCATGAGTTAGCTTTCTCCTCCCTGTGGTTCCTGCTGGTGCCTCTTCACTCTTCATGCTTGACTCACACTTCAGCCGTTGCTTGGCTTCTTTCTATGCATGCGATGGCCCCTCTGTGCAGGGATGAAGGCCATTCAGTGAGCCCTGCGCTGGCCCGGGAAGCCCGGAATAGGAGCAGATGACCTTGTGGGCAGAGCCTTGGGAACAGGAGTGAGAAGTCCCGTGCCTGTCCTGCCTGCTCAGGTGGGATGCAGTGACATTTGATGTGGCTCTGTGATGCAATCCGCTAGGCGGAAGAGGAGGGGATTAAATGAGCAAACTCAAAGCGTGGAAGTAAACAGGTGGCAGGGTGTGCTCAGACTCATCACGCCTCACACGCCGTCCCTTTCACAGCCTATAAAAACACTATCTTCTCTTGCAAATAAACAGCCCTTCCCGGGGCAGGAGCAGTAATGAGACGGGCATTTTTCTAGATCTGCATGTTTGCAGTACCGTCTGCATGACTTCATGTGAGTGAGCAGCTGGGCTTGCTGTACAAAGGGGTCTTGCAAAGAGGAAGAACTTAAGGCAACTTCCACACGACCTGCCTGAGATGAGACCAGGATTTTTTTTTTACATATATTGAAGCCAGAGAGAAAAGCTTAGGGCATTTTGAACAGATTCAAGTCCAAAGCTAACGTGCCCTGGCTGCTGCTGAAATAAGCAGTTGAAGTGAATTGGCACAAAGACCCCGAGTTCTCTTTTCCTTCTTGTCTTTCTGACTCTCCAGGCTGTGTCACCTGTCCCCTTGCTGGCGGGTCACAGGGCTGGGGGCTCCACTGCTGTCTGACATGGCACCATCTGCAGAGGAAAATGCAGCTGAATGTTCCCAGTTTTAAGAAGATGACATGTCAGCAGCAGAAAATAATATTGCCACCTGATAGAGCGTGTCCCCGAGAACCACACAATGGGGCATTGTAAAGGACCCGGTGCAGGGCAGGGATGTGCCTTGCCCTTTCCGTGTGGGGACGGGTGGGCGGAGACTCCAGATGACGCCTGCAGGTGGCGTCCAGGCTGGCCCAGGGGTCACGGAGGTGATGGGGATGGTGGTGGAACCCGAGGGCCACAGAGGCCCAGGAAACAGGGGAGCAGTGACTTCCCTTTGCCAAGGGAAAGGCTGGGGTCAGAGGTAAGGGAGTCTTTGCTGACACTTACCCTGTGGGCCAGGGGAGGTGACCTTCGCGGGATACACCTGCAGCCTCAGCCCCGCCACCTCCAGTTGTGCCACCTTGGTCCCAGTGCCTCATCCGCAGACTGGAGAAGGTTGTCACCAGGCAGGACTGGGGCTGCACTGGCGCGGTCCCAGGCTCTTAGGAAGCACGCAGATGCAGTGGTCATTGTCTTTCCATCTCATATGGAGGGCTTCCTTTTTCTGTGACATTCTGGTGCTTTTCTTTCCCCACTGAACCAGAGGAAAGAGGCCCTGGCTGCCGGATGGCCTGACCTGGGTATTCGCCGAGAACGTGTTCTCCAGGCATGCGCGGTGTCCTGGCGTCACCTGGGAGGTGTTGTAAACATCCTGCAACCTAATGAAGTAGAGGATGTGCTGGAGGGATCTGTGAATCTGTATTTTAACCTGGTGCTTGTCTGAAACCCTTCCGAGGCCCTTGCTGGGCACTTGGTGAACACCGGAAATTTGAGAATAGATTCAGTTTGCCTTCTTTCTCCTTTTGTTTTTCTTTGGTGTCTATGTTGAAGTCTTACCAGTTATTATAAGATGTCACTGAGGGAACATATATGTCTGGTCCTTGAATAAGATGGTGTTTAGCTCAAGCCTAGAGCAATTTCGAATATCGACTGTGAGCTAGATCTCTGATAAGATGAAGACTATGAAAAAGAATGAGTTCTACACTCATCCCTGCGGGAGTCAGTCCTAGGACCTCCCTTTTCCCACCAGGATACCAAAATTGAAGAGGCTCAAGTCCCTTGTATTAGATCCCCATCCTCCCATATACCTTGAATAATTTCTAGATCAATTGTAATCCCAGTATAGTATAAATTGTTGGTGTACTGTATTAGTGACTGTAATACTAGTGACAGAACAAAAGCCTGTACATGTTCAGTAAAGAAACAAAGTTTTATAAAAATGTTTAGATTCATGGTTAGTTGTACCTGTGGGTACCAAGGGCTGACTGTGTGGCTCTCAGGAGACTCCAGGGACCAGGAGCCACTGTTCTGAGTGTCACTTCTGCCATCCTGGGTGCCAGGCTTTCCTTAGAGGTGCGGAGCCCACACACAGCATGTCCTGGGTGGCTTCTTGTAGTAGAGATGGCGATTGGTCTTCAGAAGCGGCCCTAGCTCCCGTACTCTAGGTGTGTTGCAGCTCCCTGGCTGTGCCTCAGATATATTCATCCTGCTAGGAGGTGTGATCAAAACCATGGCAACTGTTTAATAAAATTAAAAAGAATTGATAATAGCAAAAGATACATGGCCATTAATTTCCTTCAAAATACTCCTCCTGGAGCTGTGGATTTAGCTCAGTGGTTAGAGTGCTTGCCTAGCAAGCTCAAGGCCCTGAGTTCGATCTCTGGGACCAAAAAAAAAAAAAAAAAAAAAAAATACTCCTCAGAGATTCAAAATATTCCTCCTGGCTTTGAACACTCTTATTCTGTCATTTTTGCCACTTTCTGAAGCTCTTCTGGAAGTCCTCTTTCCAGATTGTCTTTTCACGGTTCCCTCCTTGTTCTGAATTAATTCAATATGTTTATGGCAAGTTCTGCCAAATAAACACACCACAGTGTGTCCTCATTCACCTTATTCACTGGATCCAGCACCGTGTGACTTCTGGCTCTTGCCCAAAGTCAAAATGACCATGAAAGGTGAGCATTTTGGATCCATTCAGGACATGGAGGCTGACACTCACAAAAGAGGACTTCCAGAGCCACTTCAGAAAGTGCAGGAATGATGGGGTAAGTGTGTTAGAAGCTGGGGGCGTATTCTGAGGGGGATTAACAGCAGTGTGCCTTTTACTGTAATACATGCAAGAACTTTTTAAAAATTCACTGTATATTTTGATCATACCTGTGTGCTCTTCTCTCCCGTGCCCTGGAGTGTTTCTAGTGCCCAGTCTGGAGTGCAGTGCCCCTATGTGGTGCTCGCTCAGACCTCCAAGCCACTCGACCCCACTTCTCTGCAGTGACATCTCTGGGTTGGCTCTCCTACCTACTCCTTGGCACCCTCCAGCTCTGCCCGTTGCTGGCTCTTACCGGTCCAGCCGCAGCCCTGCAGAGTCTTGGCCTCTGGAGTGGGTACTTTGTCCAGGCAGCTGTGCCCACGCTTCCTCCATCCTCAGAAGCTTTTGATGGCTCCCTCTTGCTTGGGGAGTGCAGCCCAAGTGCCCGAGCTCTGCACATGTCCCAGCTCTGCAGCCCCAGCCTTGCCCTATGTTGTCGCTTCAGCCAGGGGTGCCTGCCTGCCTCTCTGCCTGTGTGAATCCTCACAGCCCCGACTCCCAGCCCCGCTCTGTGCACTTGGCTTTTATTCCACATCCCCTGTGGCATGCAGCCTTACGCTGCAGTTCAGTCCACCCCTCTGTCTGTTTTATTTTCGTGTTGACCTCCTGCCCCACTCCCTACTACTAAGAGGCACCCCATTGGTGCCTGGGGTTGATGACTGACTGAGTGACTGAATGAATGAATACTCCAGGAGACTTGGTTTCCTGCCTGCCTCAGTGATGTGGAGACTCGGCTCTTTTTTTGAGCTTCCCCAAGGAAGAGGAGGAGGCCTGAGAGAAAGGCACTGAGGCTTCCTGAGGTCGACGTGGCTCAGCAGTGCCACTGTGGTACATGCATGACTTGTCATCTTTTTCATCCGTGTGGCATCTGGGGTTGCTCCTGTCATGACAGGCACACATGTGTGAACACACACGCTGTCCTGTGAATGTGTCTGTAATTGATACTTTGATGATTCCTTCCGCAGCCTTCTTTTGACTAGGTTTAGAGAGTGTTTACAGAAACGCCCGACCACATCAGACTAAAGTTTCCAAGTCCAGGACTGAAGTTGTAGCCACAGAATCTGCCTGTGGTCTGGCAATTCAAAAGCCACGTTATGCGCTGGGCTGTCTGAGTGGGCTTCCTCTCTACTCTTCCTGCACTGATGAGGTCACATGCTTCGCCTAAGGACACGATGACGCCTGGGGACTGGGCCTGCTCCCCTGTCACTGTGAGAATCCCAGCCCAGAGTGGCTGGCCGGAAGATTCGGTCCACTTGGTGGCATAGTGTGGGCCGATTCCTGGATACCTGGCGCTGTGTGGAGTGGAGGGATGGAGTAGAGATGAGGTCTCCCGAGATGCGGCAGCTCTTCCTGGAGGGCCAGCAAGCACGCTATGCAACATGCTTTTCTAGGGAAGGGTTGTTGTGTCGGGCTTGACTGTCCACCCGGGTGGGCAGTGGGGATGGGGTCTGCTGGGATCCCCAGAAGCAGGGGTGTTCTTGTGCAGGCCTCCACTCTTGTTTCATGGACATCACGCTATTTACCATCATCTGCTAGGGTGTCCTGCCTGGGCGCAGGGGTGGCCTTCATGTCTTACGACATCTGTGTCCTCCTGATTCCGATTTCGACTCTGCTTGTGGGGGAATCTCAGTTCTCAGGTGTGCCTGGGGCCTGGTCTTTGGTGTTCCTGGAGAGACTCAGCAAGCCCTTCCCAGCCTTTGGGTGTGAGGTACAGCTTTCTGTGGTCAGCACCCCGTCCGCGACCATCCCATCCCATCCCATACCCCACTCCTGGACAGCAGCTTCTGTGACTTAATATTCCAGGGTCCCCTTGTCCCGAGTTGGCTAGTCGCGGACTCCGGGAGGGCAGAAATCCTGTCCTCTCCATTTTAATATGGCCCCAGGCTGCACAAGAGCTGGTGCGGCATAGGCCCATTGTTGCCTCCACTCTTGCTCACTTTATCTCTGCCCTCTGTCACCTGGCATGGACACGGCCCCTCCACCTGGCAGACAGGACTGATGTGGGTGGGCTGCTTTGGATGTCCCAATGGCTGGTGGATGGACTGTGCCCCTTTGCTTTGTCTCCCTACTCTTGGCAGCCCCTCTGGCCGTGTGGAGTCCTAGGGTCTCGGGGAGGACAGTGTGGGCACCCCCCTTCCCTCCCTTCCCTCCTCCGAGACTAACCTTCCCTGTACAACCTGGTGGCTCGCTGGGCCTGCCTGGCATCCATTCTGAGTTTAGGGGACACTGAGTTTAGTAAGCAGGGCTGACCCACTTAGTCACTTAGGAAAGCTGCTCACCACACTGAGCTTTCTGTGGTTTCTTTCACTATCTGCTCAGGACAAGGAACTAGGATGGAGATGGATTTCCCCTGCTTAGGCTTGAGCTGGTTTGGGTTGATTTTCAGATGCGTCCGTCATGGCAAGCTTTCCACCCTGCACTTTGTTTATTCATTTAGTGGAACTGGGGATGGAGTGTAGAGCCTTGCATGCTAGGCAGGTACTCTACAGCGAAGGTGCATCCTCTTCCTATTGCCCTTCTTTAAAAAATTAATGGGACACAATGTTTAAAATGGAAAAATGGTGTGTCCCAGGGAGTCACCGTCCATGGCTCTGGCTCCAGATCACTCCATTAAGGGCCCTTTCTTCCTTTTCCCTCTTTTTCTTCTTTGAGCAGACATTCCTGTTCCTTAAAAAATGATCGCTTAATTATTGCCAGGTGTGATGGCGCATGCCTGTAATCCGGCACTTTGGGAGACTGAGGCAGGAAGATTGCAAATTTGAGTTCTGCTTAGGCAGTTTAATGAGACCCTTTCTCAAAATTAAAAAAATAAAAATAAAAAGGCTGGGAATGTAGCTCAGCTCAGAGTCCCTGGGTTCACTCCTCAGTGCCGAAAGAAAGAAAGAAAAAGAAAGAAAGGAAGGAAGAAAGAAAGAGAGACGACTCACTTATTTCTGACTTGCTGCTCTTGTTGCGTGAAGCCATTTACTCAAATTCCTTGCTTTCAGTCAGCCCTAACTGCCTTGGTTAATGGTAAAGGGGAATTACAGTGAGTAGAAATTAGAGTTCTTTCTGGTTAACCCATTTGGGAGGCAGCCCTTTTTGAATGTGACTAAATGTTCCCCTAATGACAGAGGGGATATAGCTGGAGGCTCCTCTCCAGGGAAGGGAATATTTTGGGGAGCTTGGACGGGCATTAAAAACTATGACTGTGGGGTTGGGGATTTAGCTCAAGTGGTAGAGTGCTTGCCTAAGTGCAGTGCCTTGAGTTTGATCCCCAGCACCAAACAAACAAACAAACAAACAAACAAACTAAAAAGCATGACTGTATGTTAGATCCCCTGGGGAGTTTTAACAAAATGCAGACCCTAGGACCCTGACCTGTTGTCCTGGGTGAGGCTGCACTGGTCATTTTGAGAGCTGGAGTTGAGAACCCTGGATCTAAGAGCTGTTGTAATAGCTGAACGTCCGAGGAAACTGAGTAAGCACATGCCAGAGATCCCCAAAGCTAGCGATGTACCCTGCACCTTGGCGAAAGGATGGGGCTCACGCTGCTGGGACCTGGGGTGGGGTGAGTTTTGCAGTCAACCATCCTTCAGAAACTTACATAGCTGGGTGGGGCTGAGCAAACTGTCACCAGATAGAGCCTTTTCCTTCTGTGACTCTCCTTGGTGTCCTGGAAGCCTTTGCCTGGCTAATTCCCTATCGGGCGCTGGCTAGGACCTGGCATAGTGAGTTAGCAGTGGTGAGCAGAAGAGGCCTGCTGATGGGATGGGAGGCGGTGTGGAAGGCAGCGTGGAGCTGGCATGTGGACTGCTGTCCCCAGTCCCACGGGCCACCTGCTGTGCTAGTTCCCGGAGAAAACCCTGCTGTCTTTAGGTTGAATCAGTAGTGTTTATGACCTAATCTCCCTCTAATGATAGGGCAGGACTGGAATCCTTCCTTGTGGGGAGCTTATAAGGAAGAAATCAAAAGATTCTGGTAATAACAGAATCATGGGCTCTTAGGGCAGCGTTCAGATGTGTACTGCTGGGCTGAGCCAATTCACTGGCCCACACTTGGGAGAATGAGATTCAAACGGCAGGAGGGGAGAGCCCTAACCATCAGACCTAAGTTTATTTGCCCTTGCTAGTGCTCTCTACTTGAACAGGGTCATCCTGTTATATTTTTAGATGGTGATCTCCATATCTATTAAAAGGGAGACAAGAGATTTTTTTTTTTTAGCATTATATACAAAGTAATTGAGGGTTTTTGCGCCACACCATTTAAAAATGAGCATTGTGACACTTTTAGTTTGCGTGTGACCGATCTCTTTCATCTGTTTAATCTCTCCAGCCTGTCTGTCCATCCAGTATAAACTGTTTTAGTTTGTTTGGGCTCTTATAACAAAATACCATACACAGAGTGGCTCGTAAACGATAGATATTTATTTCTGACTGTTCTGGATGTGGGGAAGTCCAGGGTCAAGGCACCCACAGATCTGGTGTCTGGTGAGAATCTACTTTCTGGTTCACAGAGGGCTGTCTTCTCACTGTGTCCCCACATGGCGGATGGGGTGAGGTGTCTCCCACTGACTGTGGGGCTCCATCTTCAGGACCTAATCGCCTCCCAAGACCCCGCCATCCTAATACCATCATCTCGGGGGCTAGGATTTCAACATAAAGATTTTTAGGTGACAGACATTCAGCCTCAGTTCACTCTACTATTTAACTTAATATATATTCACCTGTATATTATAGCTATATAATCTGTATATTGATGTCTGTCGGATACCAAATGTATCTATATCTGTTGCCTATCATCTCTAACTATTTAACCACTCACCTAGTCTGTCACTTACCTTCCCTCTGTCATTCATCTGATGATCTGTCTAACCTAGATCAGCCCGATCTGTCAGTCATCCATTCACCTCTCCCAAGCCAAGGATGTAGTTGACCATGTTCCATCCATTTTTGATGGGTTGTGTCTCGTCTCTGTCACTTGAGATCAGAAAGAGTTCAAGGCTTGTTTTGTTTCCAAGCCCATATAAAGGAGTGCGTATGACAAACACGGCAAGGAAAACAAATGCAAAAAAAAAAAGAAAATCATTTTTCACCTCTCTGCCTCCAAATAATTTCTGGAAAATTTGGGGCCTGTGTTTTCTTGACAGCATATCTGGCCTGGCAGATGTCAGGCAGTGCCACCAGAAAACCGCTCATCAAGTAAAGACCTCTCGCTAGATTTGAATTCTCAGGCCGGGTAGGAATTCCCTTAAGGCCAGCGCTCCAGCCATGCCCGAGCCGCTCCGTTCTTGGTGACGGGCTCCTTGTGGGGGGCTGCAAGGTGGTTTCCATTCCTCAAGGAGCATCCTGTACACAGCCAAGGCCATTCTGCAGGCAGCCTCGGTGACACATTCCTCCCCGGTGGTGTTCCGGGCAAGGAAGCACTTAGTCACCCAGAACTTGACTTGGCAGGGAGCAGGCCTGGGAGAGGCCTGCAGGACGCTGGGGACACCCCCAGCCGGGGCTTCCTGTCTCATGCTGTCAGCCCAGGGGACTGCGTGGACCCCTTAGAGATGACAGTGTGGGTCCCTGCCCCACCCTGGCCAGCTCTAAGTGGAGGCAAACGTGCCTTTTCTGTCGACAGGCACATTGCAGGCTTCTTCCTTCATCCGTGCCTTCATTCTGTGCCTTAGCTCGTCAGCAGCACAAGTCAGGGGGTCTAATGAAGCAGGCACAACAGACCCCATGTCAGAGGAGAGTCAGGCCCAGGAAGACGATCCCCGAGGGGTCGGCTTTGGGTTTAGGAGGCAATGCAGCTTCTGCCTCAGAATTTTAAAGGGAAACCTGCCAGAAGGTCCCAGGGAGGGCACAGTAGGGGGCACGCATTAGTGTCCTTTTACCCTTCGGATGGGGCTTTGGTGCTGGTCATAGGAGGCGTGCTTCAGTGCTTGTCCAAGTGGATACACCTCAGTGTCCTGCTAGCAAAGGGCCTGGGACAGCAGTGCCACAGGCTTTCCCAGGCCACCTAGGCACCGCCGCTCTGCCTGTGAGGCTCGCGTTCGGTTCCCTGTCTCTGCTGGGCCCTCAAGTGGGGCGACCTGGCGCTTGCCCCCTGGACCCCTCCACGGGAGAGGGGCAGGGTCCTGTGCTTGGGTGATTCTAGCCCTTTCCCAAGAGGGAGTGACGACTGGGATTCTGATCCAAGCTTGGCAGATCACAGACTCACCGAGTGACGCTCACTTCTTAGCAGTTTACAGTGCTCACGAGTGCTGCTCTGTACCTAGCCCTGTGCTGGGTGCTTTGCAGAAAGCCCAGACACAGCCTTGAGTTTGCCATCGGGAGTCGGGCTGTTTGCTCACCCTCAGCAACAGAAAGCTCCCGTTACTCAAGCCTCATCCTGCCCTTCCGTCTAACCATCGCTTCAGAAGTCCCTTTTCTGTAGTGTTTGGGGAAGACGACCAGGTACCAGGCACTGAAGCAGGAGGCTGCACCCTGCTAGGAAAAGTCCACCGTGACAGTGGTCAGTTGTGTGTCTCCCCCCCCACCCCGGAGCCTGGTGCAGTGACCTAGATTTCCTCTGCATCCCAGAGGGGTATCTGGAGAGCCATCAGCAGGAGTAACGGATGCATTTTAATCCCTCTGCTGGGCAGCCCAGAGCGCCTTTCCACGTGGGGCCAGGTGGAGCCGATTTCGGCCATGCAGGTCACTTCCAGCATCTCTTTGTCCTTGCCTGGGTCTCCTTTTTCCTCTTCCTGGGGGCACTTTGGCATGACCCCCTTGGAGGTTCATTAGCCCAGCGTCTGGCTGGGAAACACCCAGACACGTGGCGCTGGTTTTTGAGGAGAGGCTGGACCGGGGTGGGAAATCAGACAGCGTTTCGGGGTTGGAGTTGCTGTTCTGTGCACTGTTTCGCTGCTTGGTGGAGATAACCCAAGGATTCTCTCCGGAAGCATGAGGTGTAACAGAACGAACATGAGGTCTCGCTTTCTCCCGGACACGTCTGTGTGGAGCTGGGGATTGGGGTCTCAACATGGCTGCTTCTTAGCTCAGGCAAGTCGCCCCACGTTGGTCTTCATTTTCTCTGTCATCAGGAGCTTTTCTAGCCTGATGGGTCACCGCGAGGGCTGGGGGATGGCGGGGATGATGGTGCTCGGACAGGTTACATACGTTGGGGAGGAAGGACCATCAGCCCAGCTTTCCTGCTGAGAGTCGAGGCCTTTCTGATGATGCCTGGCACCTTGGGTATTTGGAGGTTTGTTTCGGGATATTGGAAGGTTGGTGTATTTGTTGTGTGATGATCGACTTCCACAGCTCTCTTGTTTGTCATCCACCTCTTCTCTCACTCTTCTGTCCTAGACAGTCAGTCAGAATGTTCCGAGTGGCTCTGAAATCTATGTTGGGGGGTCCTTGTTGTTGTTGATGACGTTCAGAGAGATGCTATCACACCACCTGAGTTTCTTTGCTAGCTAAGTGCATTCAGCCCTGTTCATTGGAGAGTTCTTGTCTTGATCCACTTTCTGTTCTCATAACCGAGCTCCCCAGACTGGGTAATTTATTAAGAAAGGAGGTTGATTTGGCTCACAGCTCTGGAGGCGGGGACATCCCGGAGCATGGTGCTGGCCTCTGGTGAGGACGTGCTTGCTGCATCGGAAGGTGATACAGGGCGTCTCGTAGCACGGCAGAGCAGGCGTGCAGCTCAGGTTTCTAGTCCTCTTACTGTTTTTTCTTTGTGTGTGTGTGTGTGTGTGTGTGTGTGTGTGTGTGTGTGTGCAGTACTGGGCATTGAACCCAGGGCCTTTGGCATTAAACTGCATTCTCAGCTCTTTTTCATTTTTAATTTTGAGACAGGGTCTTACTAAGTTGCTAAGTTACCCAGGCTGGGCTCAAACTTGTGATCCTCCTGCCTCAGCCTACTGGAGTGCTGGGATGATAGGCCTGGGCCACCACGCCCAACTTTCTTCTTATAAAGCTGCTGATGCCATCATGGTAGCCTTATTCTCAGGACCTCATCTAATCTTAGTCACCTCCCAAAGGCCCCACCTCCAGATACCATTAACGGACGAATATGGAGGTTGCGTTTCAAATAGCTGGACTTTGGAGACACATTCAAATCACAGGAGTCCCTTCCCCCTCTGTGAAGGCAGCTTCCATCTTTGGAAGAGGCCGTTCACTGTGCTAAGCTAGCGCTCCGGAGTTTGGAAGGAAAGTGCTGGTGGAGACCAGCCAGCGTGCACCCTGTTGGTGAGCACCCACCGGTCCCGCCTCCTGCCCCCTGCCCCTGGGAGACTTGGGGTGTCTGGTGCAGGAGGGAGAGCTGAGGAAGGTGTGCTCACCCCTCTGGGCCCCGAGCGTGTTCATCAGTAGCAAGAGACAGCTCAGTGCTGTTTCTCCCCAGGAATTTCCTGAGGGCTTTTCATAAAGATACTGAGAGTCCTATCAGTTTAGGCTTTCACCCTTCGCACGCCTCTTCTCTTTTCTTTCTCAGTATGCGTCTGTGAACTACATTGATGCTTTTGACATTTCCCCCCAAAACTTAGATATAATTTATATTATGTGATTCACTTTTTGAAAGGTACAATTGAGTGGCTTTTTGTATACTCACAGAATTGTGCAGCCGTCACCACTATCTGATTTCAGAGCGTTCTCACCACCCTCTTGTGGTGTGACTGTGTCCCCTGTGTGTCTGAAACCCAACTCCCAGGGCAACAGAGTCAAAGGTGGGACCTTTGAGAGGTGATGAGGTCGTGGGGACTCTGCCCTCCTGTGTGACTTCAGGCCCCAGACCTCAGAAGAGCTGGTGATGCAGGAGCGGGTTCCCATGAAGGGGGAGTCCACCCTCCTCGCCTGCCCGAGGTTACTCTGTCCCTGCAGCTTTCTGCCATAGCTCCACACAGCAAGACACAGACCCTTGACTTCCCAGCTGCTGGAAGGTAGGCAGTAAATCCCTGTTCTTTATCAATCACCGCTCTCTGTATTCTCTTACAGCAGCACAAATAGGGCACATCCCCCAAAAGAAACTCCGTGCCATTGAGCAGCTTCTTCCCATTTCCTACCTCCCCTCCACCCCAGCCCCTGACAGCAACTTGGCTGTCTTCTTTCTATCTATACAGATTTGCTTATTCTGGGCATTTTATATAAATAGAATCCTCATACATGGACTTTTGTACCTGTCTTCTTTCCTTGAGCATGTTATTTCCAAGGTTCACCTGTGTTTTTAATATGTCCCAGTATTTCATTCCTTTTTAGGGCTGAATTATACAGCATTGGACGGGTAACACCATATTCAGCGTATTGACTGATCCATCGATGGTGCTTGTGTTGTTTCCACTTTCGGGCTGTTGTGAATGACTCGGGTACCTATGTGGGTAGGTCTTTGTATGGACATGTTCTCATTTCTCTTGGGGGTGTGCCTGGGAGAGGGAGGGATTGCTGGGTCTTGTGGTCGCTGTGCTCATGGGGACTTCCAGGCTTGTCCTCAAAGGCCGGCCCCGTTTTGCATCCCGCAGTGTCTCCGCCTCCTCACCAGCCCTTGTCCCCATCCATCACCTTGCGGTCCTCATGGTGGGAGCTGGTCCCTCATTGTGTCTCTGACCGGAGTCTCATTTTGAGGCCAGCCACTCAGTCATTTGCTAGTAGTCACATATATTTTGGATGGACTTGGTTTTGAGCATGTTTCCCTAACCCTGCCTTGGGACAGCTATGGTGACAAATACAAGGATGTTCGTTGCATCCTTGAAATCAGGAACACCCCAGAAAAGCAAGACTTTCAGTGCTCCTACCTGAGAGCCCCTCAAGCCCTCTTTCTGGAGTTCACTCTTGTGGCTGACCGTGGTGGCTGCCACTGCCGGGAGTGCCGGGCCACTCCTGATTTGCTGTCATCTTACCTTGTAGCCTGGAGGGAGACCCTGTTTTGCTCGACCAGCCTACTATAATGCAGAATGGTCACACGAGACAGCAAAGCAGGGTCCTCCACAGAACCCGGTCAGAGTCTGGGCTCTGCATCCATTATGCACTAATTCCCCTCCTCCCCTAGCCCCTGGCAGCTGCCACCCTAGTTTCTGTTTCTGTGAATTCAGCAGCTCTAGGGACTCCTTGTAAGTGGAGGCATGCAGTGTTTGACCTTTTGGGTCTGGCTTATTTCACTTAGCGTGGTGTCCCCAAGGTTTGCCCGTGTCTGGCGCCTTTAGCAAATGTGGGGGATGCTGCTAGGGACAGGAGTGTGCAAATACTGCTGCACATACCTGTTTTCCCTGCTTCGGGGTCTGCCCGGAAGTGGAATCGCTGGATCACATGGCAGTTCTGAGGCACGACTGTCTGACTTGCAGTCTGATTTCAGGGCACTGAGCAGACAGAGTATACCAGGTACCGAGCAGGTGCCTGGCACGCAGTCAGTGTCCAGTCCCCACCTTCCACCCTCAGGAAGACTCACTCCTTAAGCCAAAAAGCACTTGGAGCTATTCTGATACCCAGCCCCCATCAGGAGTAGTGTGGGTCTTCTAAGGGGAAGCCCTTCCTGGGGGCCACACCCTGCTCTGCACCTGGGACAGCTCTGTGCTCCCTTCCGCGTGGGCTCGGAATCCCATGCTGGTCTTCAGCTGTGCACGGCGTGTGTCTGCATCCTGCGTTTTGTGCCTCTGCCCGTCCTGCCTTCCTTTCCTGCCCGTGTACCACACTTCCTGTGCTGCCATCTCCACCTCTGAGTTCATCTTTCAAGTCTTCCCTTGGTGTGGGGCCTGGATGACCTGGTCCTTGCGGTGGTGGGAAAGCAGGAAGATCCAGGCTCTGAGGAAGAGGCCAGGGCGACCCCTCCCTGACAGCATGTTCATGACTCCTGTTTTGAGCAGGTGGAGGGTGTTTTTGGCAATTGGGTGGAGACTGGGTGAGGAGTCAGCTGGCTGGGCTTAGATGGTGAAGCGTTCGGGAAATCCACTCGTTGATTTCTGAAGGTCTAGTGGCCAAGTTTCCACCTGGGTGGTCCTGGAGGGCTTCCTGGAAGAGGGATCACAGACACAACTGGGAAAAGAGGAGGGCTCTATGAGAGGACCTGCTCCCATCATCCAAGGCAGGCAGAGGGAGCATAGAGCTGGAGACCTAGCAATGCCTGCTTCTCAGGCTCCTGAGTTCTCATTAGAGCAAGTCATTACAAAAGCGCCCCTGCACGGCCGTCTGGCTTCCTGTCTTGCCAGGTGCTCTCTCTGATCTGTACTCCCACCACAGTAATGTCTGCTGCTGGGTAGGCCCTTACCAGAAGCTGAGCTGATGGGCCGCCCAGCCTTGGACTTCCAGAATCCAAAACTGTGAGCTAAATAAACCCCTTTTCTCTGTAAAGTTACCCAGCCACAGGCATTTTGTTATAGTAATGAAGATGGGCTAATTCAGAAATTATTAGCATTGTTTAGTCTGCTCGAGTATGAAGTATCTTGTGTTTCTCAAAGGCATGATGTTCCATTGTTGGAGATGTGTAGAAAGCTCTGTCTTCTATTTTCTTAATTCTGTTTTGGATCAGGTCTTGGGTAGGAGCACTGGCCTTGGCTAAGCAAGCACTTCAGAGTAAGGGGCCAGATGCACATGATTATCGCATTGTTTACTGTTGTTCTGGAGTCTTAACCAGTGTCACAAGGCAAGAAAAATAAGAAGTAAAAATATTGGAAAAGAAAAATAAAATTATTGCTATTTTACCTTAGTTGAAGGAATTGACTGAAGAAAACATTTGTTTTGAGTTTATTAAGATAGGCAGTTTAAAAATACATACTGTAATCAATTGCTTCCCTATATGCCACAAATAACCAATTGGGAAATACAGTTTAAAGATCTCCTTTACAGTAGCCATATGAAATATAAAATCCCTAAGGATTGTAAGAGTTTATTCTTGCATATGCGGCACAAGAGAAGACTAAGTGAAAAGGAATGAGTGTTAATGAGAAGACTTCACACTGTAAGAAAACGTTTTTTAGCGATTAACCTGTATAAATTCAAAACCTCAAAATGTTGTGGGTTTTTTTGCTTTTGTTTTTGTATATTTAACTGAATGATTCTGAAGTTCAGGTGGAAGATTAAACGGGAGATAAGAGCCAAGAACATATTTGAGAAGATCTCATTGAAGAAGGGTAGGAGACCGAAGCGGGCTAGATATGAAAACAAACTGTAGAGCTCTAATTAAAGCAATGTGATATTTAGAAGAGACATCTTCATCAGTGTGATAAAGTAGAAAGTCCGCAAGTGGAAACTGTCTGCAAATTCAGGGTATGAAAATGGGAGCATTCATATGCATAGTGAAGTGATAACCTACTCACAGAATTATGCTGGATTTATTAACTGAAAAGCAAAGAAAACTAGCTCACTTTATATACCCAAATCCATCCAAGGTGGATTAAAGATGAAAGTCAAACAGCGAATGAGAAGAGATGAGAAGAGATACATCCTTGGAACCACAAATCTTACATCTTGCCAGAAGCAGAAATCCAAAAAGATGGAGGCACTCGAGTACGTAGGAATTTTAAACATCATTATGGTAAAATACTGAAACGAAAAATGACAAGTAGGAAGTCAGATTTGCAATATGCAATATAGGGTTGACACATTAAATATAAAATCTTAACACATTACTAAAAAGATGAGTGCTTAAAGAAAAAAAAAAGATGAGTGCTTTAATAGGAAAAAAAAACCGTGTGAATAAGGTCTTAAAAAAAGATGCTACCATTAAGCTTACAATTATTGTGAACTGAATGAGTAATAAATGAATTATGAATGAAAATCACGATGAGCTGTTTTATCTCCTGAACTTTTAAATATTAAAGAGGGTCAAGTAAACTGAAAAAAAAAACAAAACTGAGTGTGTTGCAGACTTACCTGTTTATTTCTATCATATAAGTTGTGCTTGAGACAAATGCGATAAAATCACTGATAGCTGTCATTTCTGGGCAAAAAAGAAAAGGAGTGAAATGAAGACAAGAAGCCAGGATACTGGGGCTTGTCTGGGTTGTGGAGAAGTGGACCCTTGTGGCCTGCTGATAAGTGTAGACAGTGGTGTGCCTTCTGGGAGGCTGTAAGACAATATCTAACAAAAGCCTGCAAAATTAATAACCAGAGCTGGATGTAGTGGAGCACACCTGTAATTCTAGCCGCTTGAGAGGCTGAGGCAGGAGGATCAAAAATTTGAGCCCAGCCTGGGCAACTTAGGAACTTAGCAAGGCCCTGTTTCAAAAAAAAAAAAAAAAAGATCTTTATGAAAATGTAATTTCTGCCCTTGCTTACCTTGCTGCCTTCTGCCTGCTGCCAGGCCACCCTGCCTTGGAGCTAGCTGATTGTGGACCGAAACCTCTACAAACTGTGAACTAAGTAAACCTTTCCTCCCTAAAAAAAAAAAATATATATATATATATATATATATATATATATATATATGTGTATATATATATATATATATATAATTTCTATATCATTTCACTATAGTATTATTTTGTAAGAAAATATGCGTTTATAAGTGAGTAGCAAAAGAGATGTAGAGATTCACAAATATATTTGTAACATATTAATCTTTTCTTTGGATGATGGAATGAATAATGGAAGATTTTATTTTTCTCAACTCTTTCTGGTGTTCCAGCTTTTTGGCCTTGTGATGCTTTTGGCCTTGGCAGACTTTTCTGGGAAGAACAGAACCCCGGAGTGGTGCTGTGCGTCTGGGTTATTATCTGACATCCCCGTCAGGGAGAGAGCATATTGTGAGCGAGGGTTTGCGTTTACATAGTGCGGGGCAGGCTGGGCGGGCTTGTGTCACCTGGACCCGCGTCCACAGGGTTGTAAAGAGTAATTACAGCCTCCCCGAACAGCAGGTCCCTTATCAGTTTCCAACCTTGGTGTCCAGATACATTGGCTTTTATTCAGAATCTTGCTAATTAACTGGGGACAAAAAAGACCATTGAGCCATCGGCCCCGTGCCGGCGAAGGGAAGCACACGCTGGTACAATGGCTGCGGCTCAGACTCCGGGATGTCATGCTCTGTGTTTTGCTGTGTTTTTGAATCCAGTCCAGGTTTCTAGGAGGAAAACACCCATCAAATTCTGTTGGCTCTAAATTGAGCCTGGTCAACACATGACATCACCAGGCCTTCCTTCCCTTCTGGCGCTGGAGAGATTGTGCAACCCTGGAGTAAACAGATCCGCGACCACGCTCCTCATGCTTTTTGTCTCTGAATTTAGCTCCAATCCGATGGCTGATCTGTTAGACCTTTTTTTGTGGTACTGAGGATTGAACCCAGGGATACTCTAGCTGGGCTATATCCCCAGGCCTTTTTGTTTTGGGACAGAGTTTCTCTAAGTTGCCGAGGCTGGGCTCAAACTTGTCATCCTTCTGCCTCAGCCTCTCAAGTAGCTGGGATTATAATCGTGTACCTGGCCGATCTGTTCTTTATGCAGTGAGACTATCCCAGAAGCCTTTGTGTAGGGCCGGGTGGCTGTTCATGAACTGAACAAATTTCTGTGTGTGCACATTAGTTATTATTTGCACTAGGTGCCCTTGTCCTCACTATAATTATGTGTTATCTGTCCATAAATGTGGTCCTCAAATATAGGTGTGAGCACCACATCATTTCTTTCGATTGGCGTTTTCACAGGATGGTTGCAGTCAGGTTGTAGGGTTTGTTTGCGCATAGACTTCAATAGAAATGTAAACATTGATTTACTCATTGTGTTCCTGATATTGTCCTTGGCCTGTGGAGGCCTTCAGGGAGCCCGCGACACAGTCTGAACATTGCTTGCGTAGGTTAAGGGGAAACCAAGTGCTCAGGTTTATTGCTGGAGTCCCTTGGTGACAAGGAAGCTGCAGGGCAGAAACCCAACTCAGACCCAGCCTGTGCACATGGAAGCCTTGTGGGGTGACTTATTTTTTTCTGATGTTCTGCACAGCCCTATAATCTCTTATTTTTGGCAAACTGGCACCCAGTCTGTGGTCCTGTAGCCCAGGGCAACCAAAAGCCGAGACAAACAGAGGAAGTGTCCTTACTCACATATTTCTCCCGCCACCTCATCTGGCCCCACGCAGCCAGCTGCCACCCCTCTCTCGAGGTGGAGCTGCTCAGAGCCCAGCCTGGCCAGGGAACGGTTGACCTGGGCCCCTATGGAGCTTCTTCAGGTAGTCCCCCACCATCCTCAGGCTTTCTGTCGCTCCTTACAGCTCTGCACTCTTTTCTGTCATTTGCTCATAGTCTGGAATTTATTTTTGGCAGACTTTGTGGTGAGAACTGGGAAGTCTTCTGTTTTCTTAAAGTAGCCCAAGGCCCCAGGAAGTAGGGTGGAGAACTCGGCCCAGGCCCCCCTACCCCCATCCTGCACATACATGCACACCCATGTGCCCGCGTGCCTGGGTCAGGGACGGGGAAGACCCAGGGCAGCCATCCCAGCTTGAAGCCCCTGTATCCCTAGGGGTTTGTGAAGGGGGAATTGGTGCAAGATTTTCAAAGCCTGCTGCTTCCTGGGTCTCTAGGAGCCTGTAGGATCAGGTTTCTTTGTTTTGATGCTAATAACAGCCCCTGTTAATGAGGATAGTTTGTTATCTGCTCAGATTGGCAGTTTGTTCCTAATTTGCATTGGATTCTTCATCAGATGGAAAATGAGTTTCTTGTCCCTAATATGTTCCATTTGATTGGAAGACTGTTTGCATCACGGGGACCAGGGGTGGGGGTGCCCCGGGGGGAAGAGTCTTCACTGATGACTGTCGACAGAGGAGCCCTGTGATTTATGATCGGTCTCTGCCTGCCATATAAACTGGACAGATGCTTTTTCTCTGCTTGGGCCACAATCAGCTTTCTGCATGAGTCTGTTCCGCTGCCGGGGAGCCTCAGGTGTTGGCTGTCCTTGTGGCCCCCGGGCCTCTGTTCGGTAGCGCCCTCTGCACTCCCTCCCTGGCCCTGTCCGTCCTCCAGGAACTCTCTGTCCAGCCAGCCCTGCGAGCCCTTCCACTGCTGCCGAGCCCTGCACTGGAGATTGCTCCAGGCATCTCACTGTCCTCAGACAGGATCTGCTCCTGGGAACCCTTGCTAATACTTCATGATGGCCCTGTGAGTACGTACGATGATGACGATGTCCACTTCACAGTTCAGAAAACTGAGGCCCAGAGTGGGCAAAGGATCCTAAGGCTACCCAGCAGTGCTGGGGGTGCAGGCTCAGGCAGCCTAACTCTAGAGTTCCTCCTCTGAACACTCGATCCTAGGAAGTAGGCACTGTTACTGTTCTTTTTTTGCAAACAGAGAAACGAGGCCCTGAAGGGCTGAGCAACTTGCTCAGGGTCTTGGAATGAGTCAGCAGCAGGGACAGGCTCGGGCAAGACAGGTGAGCCTGGAGCTGCAGCCCCCCGCCTGCGGCGAGGTGAGAGATTCGCAGTGGCTTGTGGTCCAGTCCTGTTCCCTGCGAGCTCCAGGTGGACATGTGGGTGATGGGGGGCTGTTTGCACGTGGCATGGATTTTCCTGGCTCCCACTATTTTTTTGATACTGGGAGAGTGTCCTAGCTTCTCAGGATGGTGCAGTTGAGGCCCTACTGTGTGTGCTGGGCATTTGGGACAGCCTGAGGGCCTGGGAGTCCCTCCCTGGACTTCAGATGCCGGAGGAATTCCAGGATCGAAACACTGGCCAGAAGCCGAGTTTGTCTTTGTCCCACCTGTGAGGGACACGAGATGCTGTCAATGTAGCTTTTGTTCTGACTCCTATTCACAATGCCCGTCTGAGTACAGGAAACAGAAACCTCACCCCATACTCAGCCAAAGATTTCAACATCCACTGCAGAAATTCTTCGTGGCCCTGGAGCTGCAGCTTCCCGTTGTGGGGACTTTGACTGGGGTCTTCACCTGGCCCCTTCTTGTCTTCTCCCCGTGCCACAGTTTTGTCGTCTTGCTTTGGGGATGGCATTTCCTGTTGTGTGTGTGTGTGTGTGTCTGTGACACAAACAGGGAGCAGAGACAGAGCACAGCCTCTTTCTGTACCCAGCTCAGGGGCCTCAGAAGCCTGGACGTGCTGCTGGATCTGAGACCTGAGCGAGTTGGCTGCACTAGGGATCACTCAGGAGTCAGGGTAGCCAAGCAGGGACAGTGCCGGGCACTTGAGTGCTAGGACCAACATGGTGGAAGAGGCCACTGGATCATGGTCTTGTTGAACTGTCACTTGGAGCTGCTTGATCCACTCCCTCGTGTATTACCCAGCCCCCTGGCCGGGTCTTGGAACGTGGCCAATTATCTAAACAGACAGTCTGGTAGAGGGAAAAGATTTTGTGTTTGCTTTACCTCTTTAGATAGTAGGCAAATAAAATGGGTGCCAGCATTGTGTGGGGTGACATCCTGATGTATTGCTGGTGAGAGAATAAACTGGGGACACTTTTGGAACATAATGTAGTCATCTGGCTTAAGAGCCACAGTCCATCCAGTAAGGCAAACTCCAGGACCATCTCCAGAGAAAGATACTAAAAATAGAGGACGCGTTGTTTACATGAATGTATCTGTAAGGGAATTAGGTACACAAAGGGCAACTGTGAAAACCCTACAGGTTCTTTTACAGGGAAATGATAGTGAATCCCCCCAAGAATAGCTCTGATTAAAAACTGAATTTTGAAGAATCTGAGACAACATCCAATTAAGGAAAAAACCCTACATAATTAAAAGTGACCATGCCCTGTAATTACACCCCCATAAAATATGTGTACATGACAGATCCGGAAGGTAATATATAGAAAAAGATTAGTAGTTGTTATTAGGGTGGTGGGGTTATGGGTAATATTTTCTCCTAATAAAAAGGAAAGAAAACACTAGGGAATTGCGATTCAGAACTGGGTTTAATTCTGGTATTGCTTCATCTGATTATGCAATTTTCTTGGGACTCAGACTCTTCATCAGACGTTTCATCAGTAAACCGATGGGTGCACTCAGGGAGCTGGGAAATTTTTCCAGCTGCGGCCACTAGGCTCTGCAGGGACAGTCTGCCAGACTCAGTCCTGTGCCCTGCTTAGACTCACGGCTGCATAGCAGCGTCACTGGGCACAGATTGTTCAAGCCCTTTCAGGACTTGTGTGGGTGCAGCATGGTCCTGCAGACTTACTCTTCCGACTCGGTTCCTTGCAGACACCGACCAGACCATGCACCACCTTTCTGAGTGTGAGCAGCCTCCAAGTCCCAGAGGTCAAGCAAAGGTGTGAGTGGGTCACCCAGGGCCCTCTCGCCGGGTGCCCGGCCCCGGCCCCGGCCCCTCGGTTGACTCTGGTGCTCGTGTTCCGGGGGCCCTGACCTCGCGCTCCGGGGGCCCTGACCTCGCGCTGCCTGTAGAAGGGCCCCAGGGCTCTGTTACCTGTCCCAGGTTGGTTTTTGATGAGTCAGAGAGATTTTCTGCTCATCGGAGGGCTTGTTACTCTTAAAGGATTTACCCACCGTGAGTGCCCCTTCATCGCGGCACACAGATTTTGTTAGCCTGGCCTTTGATCTGCTCTACCAGGCGCTCATGTGGAGGCGGCACCGGCCCCGAAGAAGGTTTTACGAGGCGCCAGCTGGTTGATGAGCCCTTGACCCGGTGCCCTGGGTCGATGTTCACCCACCCCGCTGCTGCCAGTGGGCCAGGCTCGCTTACTGCCTCCCGAGTGAATGTGGTGACAGACAAGGGTTTGGGGATGGAAGGCTGGGGTGGCTGCTCTTCCTCACAATGCAGGGAAGAGGGTCAGAAGCATGGCTGAAATATGCGGCACCCTGGGTGGGTGGGAGCTCGCTGGTTGTGTGTGCATCATAACAGGCGAGCCCCGCGCCCCTGGGCCCCCTCTGTGACACCGGGGCCATAAACCTGCCCTGCCGGCCTAGTCTGAGCATCCAGCAAGGGAAGGTGTATGTCTGTACTCTGTGAAGTGTGCAGACACTGTACCAGCGAGAGGGCGACAGGGTCGCTCTGTAATCAGGGCAGGCAGCGGCATGGAATTGTAACATGGTCCTGTTGTCGCTTCTGATTGTTGAAGATTTTTGGAAAGGAGAGATGGATCTGTTGTTCCCTAAAGTGGAGAATGTGGCTGTGAACATTCGGTCATTGTGAACATGACGATGGGTTGAAAAGCAAGAAATGGCTTTCCACGAGGCATCGAAATAGATACCAAAGCTAACTGCAGGCAGCCAGACACAAACAACCATATTACTTGATTCGGCTTGTGTGAAATGTGGAGTCTAAGCAAATGCACAGAGACAGGGTGTAGATTAGGGGTTGCTCAGGGCAGGGAGTAACAGGGGTAGCGGGGATTGAGGAGGGACTGCTCATGCGGGCAGGCTTTCTTTTTTAGGGTGATGTGCTAAAATCAGGCTGTGGTGGAGGTTGTCCAGATCTGTGAATATACTCAAAACCATTCATTGCATTGTGCCCTCAGATGGGTGAATTTTAAAGTATGTGCGTCGTGTCTCAGTCAAACTGTTTAAAAATGGAGGCACCTTTGACAGTTTTGATAGAGGGAGTACAGGTTGAATGTCCCTTATCTGAAATGCATGACACCAGATGAGTTTCAAATTTCATAGTGTTTCTAAGTTTAGAATATCTTCATATACATAATGAGGTATTGTGGGGATGGAGCCTAAGTCCAAACATGAAATTAATTTATGTTTCAAATGCCCTTTATATACACAGACTGAAGATAATTTTATATAATATTTGAGTGTGCCTACTTTTTTGTTTTGGTGGCAGTACTAGGAGGGCCTTCTCAATGAGCTACATCCCCATCCCCTTTTAAATTCTTTTGTTTTGAGACAGGGTCTTGCTAAGTTGCCCAGGCTGAACTGGAACTTGAGATCCTCCTACCTCAGCCTCCCAGAGAAGTAGGATTACAGGCGTGCACATCCCTCTTGCCCATGTGCCTGCATTTTGGCTGGGACTTGTCATAGGAGGTCAGGTGTGGAATCTTCTGCTTTTGGCATCATGTTTCAGATTTAGGAGCATTTCTGGGTTTTGGATTTTTGGATTGTGCAATAACTGCGCGCAGTAGTGCTCTGGAAAGAGCTGTGGTGTTTTGATGACAGCGATTCCACCCACCATTCTGGGGCATGTTCTTGGCTCCTCATGGCAGGTTCACATGCTTCCCTGGACACTGTGGTGGTGGCGTCTCCAGCTGCGCTTCCCAGGGGAGGGAGCGAAAGCCAGTGCGAGCCTAGCGGCAGCCCATTAGCAAATGCTTGTACCTGTTCTTTCCTGTGGGCGCTTCTTGCAGCTGCCCGTGATGGGAGTTTCTTGCCTGTGCTTTCTGGGCGAAGACCTGGAGGTCCCAGAGGACCACAGCAGGAAGACTTGGGCACCTTGACCCCAAGGTCCATGCTGTCGTCGCTGCCAGCGGGTGGCCGAAGGCTGGGTCCTCCCCTGTGCAGGGACAGATGGCTCTGGAAGGTCACCGGAGAGGCGGCCTGTGTGTTCCGGGCCCACTTCGCTCCCTCCGGAAGTCGCCGTGACCTTCTGCCCTGTTCCCAGGAGCCGCTGTTCCCAGGGGCCCTCTGGTGGCAGGGGGCTGTGGGAAACATGCGTGGGCTTCCTGGGGACATGTTTCTGAGTGTCACTAGCAGCTGGGGGGACCGTGCCTGTCTGCAGTCCTGGCCTCGTCTGGGTGCTGAGGCTTCGGGGGCCCCTGGCTCCAGGCACCAGCTTGGGCATGGAATTCACTTTGTAGCCCAAGCTGGCCTCGAACTCCCAGAGATCTTCCTGTCTTAGCCTCGTGAGTTCTGGGATTACAGGCGTGCACCATCACACCTGTCTTGCATGATGCTTTTTAATTCCAAAAGCAGTCGATCTGCAGAGCATGCCAGCTTCCTTATTTACACTGGCCGGAGAGCCTGTCTCTAAACCTTGCCACTGTACAAGCATGAATGCTCTTTATTTATCTTTGCGCACATACATACGCACACGCAAACATACATGCATTCCATACATACAAACATGGCTACACAAACATGTCAACACACCCGCAAACAGGCGTCGTTCACTTTATGTCCCACTATTGTTCTCTTTCTTCGTTATCATCTTTTAGTCTGATTTTTGGTTTATCAAATTTTATATTTTAAGTATTTTTTAATTTGTTCAAAAACATTTTTGGGAGAAGGTAGCCTGTAAATAAATGGAATATAACATATAGAAAAAAGACAGAAAATATGTAAAATTTGAGTAGCTGGATTATTGGGAGGGTGGTATTGATTAGATTGGACATGATACTAATTTTCCCTATGATTTTTGATAGTTTCATGATTTTCTAATTAAAGCAAAAATTACATCATTCAGAAGAATCACTGTTTTTCAGAAAGCGGTTTTCTCCCATGCCCCGCCCAGGGAAGGAGCGGCCTCTGCCTGCCTGCGCAGGTGCCCTGAGGCTGAGCAGGGGAGGTGCCGGGTTCCAGGAAGGCACAGGTAGCTCTTTGTGCCCGCGGCTTCTGCGTCTGCAGATCACAGCTCTGGCTTTGGCCAACCTCAGATTGAAAATGTTCACAGAAGAATTCCTGAGAAGTTCCGAAAAGCAAAACTGAAATTTGAACTGTAGCAAGCACTAATGCTGAATGCACACGCAGGAAGTGATGCGTAGGCGACGCACCTTTGCAGGAGAGGTTACGCGTGATCTAGAGATGGTGTGAAGTCTGTGCGAGGGGTCGGGGTGTGGCTCAGTGGTAGCATGCATGCTGAGGGGCCCAAGCTCAATCCTCAGCACCAAACAGCCCCCCTAAAACCACAGAACAGAACCCTGGAAGCCGTTTTACGTGAGGGATTTGCGCATCTGTGGAGTTAGAGTCCGGGGCAGGCGGAGCGGTGGTGGGGTCCTTCCCAGGCGCCGAGGATAACTGGATGGAGTTTGGTTCCGCGCCAGAGCGAGCGCAGTGCAATGTGCGAGTGGAGAGGGGACCTGCTTTAGTGTATGTAGGACACTTACTGAGCTCTTCCTGTATCTGGACGTCGGACAGTCCCTGCTTTGAGCCAGAGTGATGCGTGTGTGGAAATGGCTGCAAGCGGCGATGGAACCCTGGGACGCGGGGCATTTGCCTGGGGCGCGGGGCACAGCCAGTGCCGGGCTGCAGTGGGCAGGGCCAGGTGGCTGCGGGCAGTGACCGCGGAGGGCCAGAGAGTGCCTTAGGGACGTCAGGTCTGCTGGACCAGGGAACGGCTGGCATTTGACCCTGCAGATGGTAGGCAGCTCCCGCAGGACCCGCCCCACCCGATGCCAGGTTCCAGAAGCTCCGCCTGCTTCGCCAAGAGGGTAAGAGATGAAGTGGGGCGTGGCCAGGGACCAACTGAACAGACCACTACAAAGTGGTGTTTTTTGTGCTTTTGGGGTAGCCCGGAGGTACAATTCCAAAAGAAAACTTGGAATTGTTTTGTCACTTTCTGTGTTCGCATTTTACCAATGAGATAGGCTTGCGTTAGAAGTGTCCATCATTTTAAACTTTCATCAGATAAATCGTGATAATACAGATTCCGGATGTGTATGTATCTGTTTAACGACATGGACAAATGCTTATCTTTTATACTAATACATAAGCACTTAGAGAAAAGTAAATAAACGCCGTCAAAAGAAAATTTAGCATAGATGGCCATATTAAAAAAACATTTAAAAAACAAAATCAAAAAAGTTTTTCATCGGCATATAGTAATTGCACATTCTTACAGGGAGCATTGTGATACTCAGTCTGCATATACAGTTTGTAATGCCCCATCAGGCTACCTGGTGTATGAGATGGCTGTATTTCTGACATATTCAAAGCCAAGATCTGCTGATCACAGTTGAAGAAAGTCTGCAAAATTTGATCCATTTCAGAAATCTGAGCTCACTAGCGTTGCCCATGCTGGCATTTTCTTAACTCAGAACTGCTTACCTGGGTATAGAAAAACTAATATTAAATGGCTCATTGTTTCAGGCATGTAGAGTCCTGGGTTTTATCTCTATTATTGCACATGTTTGATTTAACCTTGGCAAATCATGTCAGTCTGTATGTTAATGCTTTCTGTGAAGAAGCTGGGTGATAATACGGTTTCTGCTAAACCGTCTATCATTATGGTAGCTTGGCGAGACCTAGGAGAGATAATAGCACATGCAAAGGTCCTGTGGCCTGAGGGAGCAGGCTGATATTGTAGCAGCCGAAAGACAGTAGTATAGCTGGACAGCAGAGTGCAAGTTAGAGATGGCCCGGATCACATTATGGAGGTGGACCAGGACCAAGCTGGCAGGATCTTTTTTTTTTTTTTTTTTTTTAGTTAAGCTGGCAGGGTCTTGTAGAATTTCTTGGGGACTTTAATCTTTACATGGAGTGTAAGGGAAGCCATTGGAAGATTGAAAACAGGGAGCAATATAATGCTGATAGCTGTTCCGTCTCATTTAAGCCTCATAACAAATCCTGTGTGCCAAGAAGTCTCGTCCCTGTTTAAACCAGGGCAGCGGAGACCGAGTAGTTTAAGGGTATCTTGCAGGGGGACGGTGGAGCCAGGGAACAGACACAGGGCAGCTAGAGGCTGTGGTCCTTTGTCATCCCTATCAACCTATGTCAATAATAATACAACGGGCAGCCACAGTCTCAAAGCGCTTTGAACTCCTAAGATGAAAGATTCCCCTTCAATCCCAGAGTGGTATTATGCTGCGGCAACAGGAGCGGCCGGAGAGGGTGGGGACAAGGCCGGGCTTGGAGAGGCCCGGAGCGCCTGGCCACAGGCCAGCCTCCCTGGGGCCTGGCTGTCTGGTGGGGGCGGCTCACGGGGCTATCAGCACCGGGCAGGGTCTGGCTGCCCGGTGGAGCCATCTGACTCTGCCATTGTCCGTAAGGACTCATTGTCCCCAAAATGTGCTCCAGGGACTTGGGGCGGGAAATCAGATCGCGTGGTGCATGTGTGGTTTCACCCGAGGAGCGCAGACGGGGCCAAGTTTCTGCTTTCTGCCTCCAGGTCCTCGGCGGCTTAAGTGCATTCTTAGACGCTGGCGGGAGAGATCACTGTCTTGTGATCTCCACCAGGAACTGAAGAAGCCTCGTTGGGGCTTAAGGGATGGGGTCACCTGCCGGCCGTGACCTGTGGGGTTCTCGTCCCCGCTGATAAGTGTCTGTTCCTTCCCAGTTGACCATGTTGTCCCGGAGCCTGGGAGCAGCCTGCTGGCTGCCTTCGACCAATGGCGGGAGTGGGCCGACAGCAAGTCCTGCTGCGACTACTCGCTGCACGTGGACATCACTGAGTGGCACAAGGGCGTCCAGGAGGAGATGGAGGCGCTGGTGAAGGACCACGGTAGGTCACGAGGGCTCGGGGCCCGTTTCCGTCTCAGCCCGCAAACCAGCGCTGCGCTGGGAAGCGGCCCTCGGAGTCACGGCGAGGACAGAGGGCTCCAGGCTGCAGGTCCTGCTGACCTGGCGCGGTCACGGCCCGTCAGAGTGCGAGCCTAGCTCTGTGCCGTTCCTGGTCACTGCTGACCGGCGTGAGGGACGCGGGCTCTCGAGCCAGGCTGGGTGTGGAGGGGGAGTGCCGAGAGCTGTGGAGACTCCGAGGACAGTGTCCTGGGAGCCCCCTGAGCCACGAGGGCCGGGACAGCCTTTCCTGCAAACCTGGACTCGCACAGGATAGAAGGTGGCTGAGGAGACACTTCTGAGACAATTACAGGGCTCCTTGCTGTTGTGAAATTCCCAAGGATCGGAAGGATTCCCAGGGAGGCCCGAGGAGCCTTTACAGGACTGTTGGCACACACCTTGGGGTTCAGGGGGTGGAGCAAAGCTCATGGTCCTCGTGCGCCTCATAGAGCCTGGCTGTGGGTTAGCTCCCTGAGGTCATTCCCTTGTGACCTCCCTGAATCTTGACCTTCAAGGAAGTACCTGTTGATTGCGGGTTCTGGGACTCTGGGCTCAGAAGCACTTATGCTGTGAGTAAAATGGCAGGAGGACTGGGGTGGTGGTGTACGCCTGCAATCCCAGCACTCATGAGGCTGAGGCAGGAGGATCACTGTGAACTCAAGGTCAGCTTGGGATATGTGGAGTTCAAGGCAAGCTTGGAATACGGAGTAAGACACTGTCTTAAAAAAAACAAACAACCAAAAACCTAAAAACAAAAGAAAACAAA